>OVBA01000294.1:816-75811 GCA_900406435.1 Lepidium aucheri
ATTAAATATCAGTTTTGTTAATCTACAAGTACATATTAATAAGATGATTATACATACATTTATATTAGTATATACTTCTTGAATTGATCAAAATAATAATAAAGAAAAATATGTGTTTCTATCGATAATTTATATCACATCAAAATTAAAAATAGATCTTAAAACTTAAATAAATACGGGTTCAAAACCCTAAATAACTACGTGTCTAAAAATTAAGTTATAAACGAGTCTAAAACATAATTGAACATGAGTCAGAACGTAAATGATACGAGTCAAAAAATTTTATATGTAAAATTGTAATGCATCAAAACTTAAGTAAACAAAAATAAAAAATATATGTCGTGTACAAAAAACCCGTGATCTTTATAAATTTATTTTTAATATATCAAATATATATATATAATTAGGTAATTAATAAATTTATATTTATATATCAAATCATAAATAAATAAATAAAATAAACAAATGTTACCTAACCCATGCATAACACATAACATCATCCAATCATTCTATTAAAAGTTATTTGAGTCAATATCCCACTCTAATCGTCAATTAGGTGTCTGCCCACATATATATACCCTAGGTTTTTTGTAAGCATAGTAGGCCTGAATTGCCCCTAAACACGTTGTCGCTCGAGATGAAGTAGGCGTCGACACGTCAACATGGGACAGGCGATCTAAATTAGGTATTACCGTGTAGACTTCATAATTGGCAATGGAAGGTCTATCTTATATATACTAATAGAAAATCCTTGATGTGAGATATTATTTTTTAATATGTCTTTTCGAGATGATGATTTTTTGACCATTAATATCGATATGTTTAACACCAATTTTGAGACTGAGTTATCAATAGTTGGACCAGTTTGGGTCGGAATAGGTTGGACAACATAGATTATAAGTTCTGATACTATATTAGAATATGAGTTTTTAATTTAAAACTTACTGACTATGAGTGTGAAGGTCCATATCTTATATATGCTATAGAGAATATTTTTTTAAAAAATTATTTCTTAATATTAGGTTCACTAAATAAATATTTAATTTTTAAAAAATCCAGCTTGAAAATGGCGCTATTGAATGATATTTACACTTTTATTTACTCCTGCTAAGTTCTTTATGTCTCTTGGGAGCTTCTCCACTCTAATATAGTATATGATTTGCGGGGTAACATATTGTTGGAAGAGAAAACTTTGAAGATGATTATGGAGAAGCCTTTTAAGTGTTTAGAAGAAAACTTCAAAGTGAAAGCTTTATACTACTTTGTTTTTTTCTTGAAAATATGTATCACAATGAGATGTGGTTAGCTATTTATAGCCTCCATATTACAAGACACTTGTCCTAAATCTTATATGAGATTGACACCTAGATGGACACTAATCTTACCTTAGAAGTTGACACATAGATGATGGACACTAATCTTACATACTACATTGACACTTGTTTCTCTTCTTGAATGACACCTAAAAATGTAGAGAGTTCTTCTAGAATATGGATCTGATTCTGGATCCAATTAATGACCCATTTAGTGTTGACTTGATCAAAAATCAAGTTTACTCTCAACACCCCCTCTTAAACTTGATTTTGTCATNATATATAGTTAGTGGATATACGCTTTAACAAATAAAACACATAAATTAACAAATAATATATATATATATATTAACACACAATAAATATATCAATTAATTACTGTGATAATCAAATAATAATAATTTTACCTGATAACATATATGTTTAGCATATTAATAGAAATGTTAATATATATTTTATTAGGTAATATATGCATTGGCGAGTAATATATATATATATATATTATTCCAGTAATTTTTATATTAGTGCATATATATATTGCTAATCAAATATACTTTAAATTTTGTTACCATATAATAAGTTTCTTACCCATATTAATTTTGTATTAGTCATATATTCAAATATGTTTGGTAGGATAATATATGTATTACCAAGTAATGAATGTGTTATCATAAAATAAATATATTAACATTTAATAATTTATTAAATGTGTTAGCCGTATAATATATGTGTTAACATATTTTTAATAGATAATATATATGTTAGTCGTATAGTTAAGTAATACATATATTCACGTACAATATATGTGTAAATCAAATATATTTTTATTCGATAATAAATATGTTAACAGGTAATATATGATTTAACGTATGACATATACATATTGAAACATGTTTTATCTAATTATGAATAAATTAGCTGTTAATATATGTGTTATTCGGTAATACATTTGTTACCGAGTAATAAGTAAGGTGACCGAATGCAAGCTTGCAAGACAACTACTTAGTACCCATTTCATTGTCTGTTTCACTACTATTTTAATTGCCAAATAAGTACATACTTACACGCGACGAGATGTTTTTGCCTGTTTAATGTATTAATATAAGATCTCATTCTACTGTACTAATTAAGCAAACGTAGTTTTGTATTACTAGTTCGCTAAATACTTTCATGTCTTACTGTCTATTTCATGATAAATGAATATGTTTATGAGACCACCATTAACAAATGATCTTAGGAGGTGTTCTCAACATTAAACAAAAAAAATTACAAAAAGAAGAGAGAGAATATGATAGCTTTCACAAACTTCAATCTCTGCGGATTATTTTTCTTTATAACCCAAACAAGAACTTACATTCTATGTTCTTCCAATAGTCAACACATAGTCTAAATCCTTTGTTCATTTGGAAATCATCTTTATCTGTTTCATTTGTTCAAACAATCAGCTTTCTAGGTTAGTATTCTTAGCTTTGACGTCCCTGAGTTCATTCTCATCTTGTTCTAGCTATCTACAGTGGCATATTTTTCCTACCATAAAATGTTTTTTTTCATCTTGAGTTTTAACCATAAAAGTCACCAGTATGCCCATCTGGTATACCAGAGTCATATCAAGATCGTCATCATATTCTAAACTGTTTGCATCAGCCCCTTGGTGTTCAGCAGGAATCTGATTCTCATCAGCCTTTTGACTTTCAGGGATAAGATTGGAGTTTTTTACTTCTCCTCATTGTCATCCATTTTCACAATGCCAAAATGAGGTACAAAGTGGTTCAGAATGTTATCATCCTCATCACTGTCAGTGTCAGTATCACTCAGAGTTGTGATTGCTGATTTTCCACTCAATTTGGACACACATTCGTTCTTGGTATGTCAATATCCTTTACATTAGTAGCATTGTATAGTCATCTTCCTCCTGACTGATGGATATTCAGATTTAAAGTATTTGTAGCCTTGATATTCAAGATACTGTTTGTCTGCTTTGTACTTGTCTCTATAAGCTGTCAGTTTTGTAGACGCCTGATATACTTTTCTTTGTATTTTTTTTGATTTTCGAAGGGTTTTTTTTCAAAATTAGCCCCACTTGCTCTTCCAGATTTTTAACTCACTCCTTTTTATGAGCTGCCTTTTCAGATATAAGTGCAACATTCTTACTTTTGGAAGTCATTTCCTTCAGAGTGATCTGAAGCTCATAAACATGCATCAAGCCAACAACTTGATCATATCTCAACGTGTCAGAGTTCTGAGACACCTCGAGAACTGATCTGTGACCTTGAAACTTAATTAGTTAGAAGACATCTTAGACATATTTTGACCAATTTCTTGTCTTTATACATTTTTCCCAAGATCAGTGCTTAGTGTGCCAGAGCTGATAGCTTAGTGCTGAATTTTTCAACCGTCTCATCTTCACCCATCATCATATTCTCGAATCGTGAGGTCAAGATGTCAATCCGAGTTCTTTTCACACTGATGATACCCTCAATGCCTACTTCAAGAATATCTCATGCCTCTTTTTCACTCTTACAGCCATGTACTCTTTTGAACTAATTGTTATAAAGTGAGTTGAAGATTGTTGATAGTGCTTTTGAATCTCATTTAACATTTGATTTTTCTTCAGCAGTCCACTGTTTCCTCGGTTTTGGAACAAGAGCACCATTTGCATCTTTTATAACCGCAGGTTCTCAACCTTCTTCAACCGCAAGCCATGCATTAGAATCAGTTCCCTAAATATGGTGAGCCATCTGGACTTTCCGATATCCATAGTTATCTGGATCCAATTTCAGTGTTTTTGCAATGACTACCAATTGTTGCTATGAATTGTCCATCTCGTCCTTAGGATCTGACACCTGTATACAATAACAAATGTTACGCGACGAACCACTTTGATACCAATTAGCAGTGCAGACAGTTCACAAATCAACAAACTAAAATCACTTTGAAATACAATTTATTTAGCAAATAATCTTTTCTTACAAAACATCTACTCTTTGTTAGAAATTACTCTACTCGAAAAACTAACCTAAATTTATTTCAAACCTAACCGAAAACTTAAAGCACAAGACTCAATTCACAAATATTTTTAAAACTTATGGCCTAAGTTTTTTGTGAACTACGTTTACAATCGACTTCTCTTTTATAGGTACAAGAGACAAATCCCCTTACCCTAAAATCTTATCCTTATCAAAAAAATATTTTCCCCTCTTGATAAAATCTTCCAAATATTCTTTCTTATCTCTAGTTTGAATCTTTAACAACCTCAAGCCTTCCCCTCGAGTTTTGTATCACGTGGCTTCATTCATCACTCATGTAAGATGATCGTGGCGTCCAAAACTAATGCATCTTCAATGCAGGAGTCTCTAACCCATATTATCACATTACGTGGTATGTCATCAACCTTAACTAGCCTTCCGAATCAAAAAACCATTCTGGAAAGTTTCAGTACAAGTTTCTTTGAGCTTTGGTTTCAGAGAAAGAGGTTAGATAACAACGCTAGTTTTTCTGAGCTAGTTGTTCTTCTTCAATTGAAGCAACTACAAGAATGTAAAATACGATTCTGGCTAATATATTCGATGAAGGGTTTGGCCACATCCTGATCATGATTTTCCAGCAAAGCTATATTTCTGTTTGTATCTGAATATCAACATTATCAATTAGAGAGACTTAGAAAAACCTCGATCACTAAGTGTCTTGTTTATCATTGTGTTGTCTTTCCGAAATTTCATCATCTGTGTGAAGTCTGTTTGCATCTATTGAGTTCAATTTTTGAATAACAGATATGCTCATGTTCAGCTCTAAACAAGATTATAATGCCGATTTGACTCTTCAGAACCAACCATCACCTAAACAAGTATTGGATAATGGAAACTGAAAAAATGGAAACTGAAAAATCTGATTCATTGCATAATAAATCAATGGCTAATATAAAGCCTTACCGCAACTGAACTCCACAAAAACAAAAAAAAAGGAAAACATTAACCAACGAAGACCACTAACACCTAACATAAGACTAAAGACTATTGTCTTTTTATTGACTCAAACAACTAATTAAGACTCAGAATCCACGCTTTTCCAGCTCTTCCTCGACATTCTCAATCGCAGTTATATAGGGCTGATACTTAGGGCGAGAGGACATACAATTCACAAGCTTTTCAAGGGTTCTGATACACTCATAACTAAGGTCTTTGTTGAAACAATCTTCCAAAGACACCACTAATTCTTTGCAATCACTTTTAAGGATTCCGTAACCTGTTTGGTTAATTCCGTAAACCTTTCTGTTAAGGCGTACATCTCCTTCAGTATTGCAGTAGCCTTCTCCGTATCTTCCCAATCTTCCACTTTCTCTGACGGAACTTGATCGTTTCCAGGATTGGACTCATTATCCTCAGTTTTTGGATTCTTTGATGATGTGATCCCGACCGGTGACGGAACTTGATCGTTTCCAGTATTTGAAACGATATCCTCAGTTTTTGGATCCTTTGATGATGCGATCTCCATCTTTAGCAGCCGTGAGATTGGTGAGTCTCTTTGAGAAGAGAGAGGTTTGCAAGATAATTGAATAGAATTATACTTATTGGGTTGGTTGATGACATAAGGTCTATAGGGTTTATATATTGATAACCTCAAACCTTCCTCATTATAGAAAAATTCTTATTTTACAAATCCTTATCACAATAGATTTATGAGCATAATGTAAATCTTCCTAATCCATAGAATATAGAAATATAAACTCTAGTGTTTCATATTTAATTAATTTTTTATTATATTTTGTTATATAAAGAAGGTTTCTCAAAGTTAGTAATTAACAGAATTCTTCCACTTGTTAGATGCAATGATCCGAAATCTTCCTAGATTTATTTATTTTTAGAAAACTAGATAAAATAATTTTTTTAAAAATTTCTTCAATATTTAGATTACCCTAATTTAAAAGAATTCCTAATCTAAAAAGAAATTTTATTATATAAAGAAGGGTTTCTCAAAGTTAGTAATTAACAGAATTCTTCCACTTGTTAGATGCAATGATCCGAAATCTTCCTGGATTTATTTATTTTTAGAAAACTAGATAAAATATTTTTTTTAAAAAATTTCTTCAATATTTAGATTACCCTAATTTAAAAGAATTCCTAATCTAAAAAGAAATCTTAATCTAAAAGGAAATCAAAAATATTTGTTAAAAGATTAATTATAACAAAAAATAATTTTCATTACTAATCTTATTATATTAAAAAAATATTATATTAAAAGCTTATTTATACAAAAATAATATATATATATATATATATACACTAGATATGGACCTGTGCGATAGACGTATTTTCTAAAACTTATATCGTATTTTAGGTAATGTATATGAATCCCGTTGATTACTAATTTTAGAGAGTTAACTTTATATAGTTAGATTTGAAACCTAATTTTACATAATATGATTTTTCTAAATTTTGAATTATTGTATTTGACATGTGGAATAATCTTGTTCATAACTAACTTTTAAAACTCATATTTATATAATAGGATACTGTAAAATTTTGAATCGCTGGATTTGACATGTTGGAGAATTTCGTTTAAGACTAACTTTTAAAATCCAACTTTTGTAATATGATACTGCAATATTAGTCGTTGGATTTGACATTGGAAACATCTCATTGATTAAAAACTTTTGAAACCCAACTTTAAATAATATTATTAATTTTGACATGTAAAATAGTTTCGTTGATAACTAACTTTTGAAACTAACTTTATATAACAGGATGCTGTAAAATTTTGAATTGTTGGATTTGACATGTTGAAAAATTTCGTTGAAGACTAATTTTTAAAACCCAACTTTCTGTTATATGATACTGTAAAATATTAAATCGTTAGATTTGACATATGGACGCATCTCGTTGATTAGAAACTTTTGAAAACCAACTCTATATAATAGTATTAAATTTGATGTGTGAATAATTTCGTTGATAACTAACTTTTGAAACCCAACTTTATATAATATGATACTGCAAAATTTTGAATCATTGGATTTGACATGTGGAACAATTATGTTAAATACTAACTTTAAAAGCTGATTTTATATAATACGATACTGCAAAATTTTAAATCTTTAGATTTGACATGTGGAATCATCCCGTTGATTTGAAACTTTTAAAACCCAATTTTATATAATAGTATTGGATTTACCATATAGAATAATTCATATGATAACTAACTTTTGAAATCTAACTTTATATAATAGGATACTACAAAAGTTTGAATCGTTGGATTTGACATATGGAAGCATTCTATTAATTAGAAAGCTTTGAAAGCTAAATTTATATAATAGGATTTTATATTATAAATAAAGATAATTATTTATAATCTTAATCGACAATGATAAATATCTTTTAAAAATATATATTTTTAATATATAATAAGAAGAATATTTCTGATAATTAGATTTGGCACGTGGATAATTATGTTAATTAATAACTTTGAGAAATTGTACTTTATATAATAGTTTTATTTTTAATTTATACTTAGTAAAAGAATATTTAAACTTATTTTTATTTTACATTTTCTTTTTTCTGTTAGGATTGTGAATAAAGATAAATATTTCTTGACGGAGATAAGTATATTTTTAAAACATAATTTATTTTATTTTTAATATATAGTTACAAAAAATTGTGATCATCGGATTTGACACGTGAGAGAATCTTTTTAATTAGTAATTTTGAGATACCATACTATATTTGACACGTGAAATATTCATTTTATTTAGTAACTGTTGGAATCGGGTTTAGCACAACGAGCAATAAAACGATGGTTCCTGATTAAGAGAGTGGGAGAGAATGGACAATGACACTTGTGGATTTGAACGGAAGCAAGAACTTAGTTAACTGAGAAATAAGAAAAATGATTGCCGAATTGATGTTCTTATTAGACTTTGAATGCCCCCCAAAAAAGATCCTCCTTTTTGGAAGGATTGTGCCTCTATTTAGAGTTTATAGAGGTGGTTACATGTGTAGAAAATAAAGAAAGATTTACAAATTTTGTTGATAAGAATGATCAGTTAAGATTCATGCTAGATTTATAGATATTTTCCATGTCGGAACAGGAAAAACTTCCGTTTATTATATGCTAATGTGTCATCCGACTTTCATTCAGGTTTGTGGAACCTTCCGAGACGAGACATTTTTCCGAGTTGAATATTTTACCTGAGTTGAAGACTTAGTGCTTGCAACCGGGTGATTCTTTTATATTCGATCCGTTGTTTTCAGTGGACCGAAGTAGGATCTTGGATCCACCTCCAACAATTATCCCTCCCAGACTCGGTAAATTCTAGTGCCAAATTTTTGAGTCAGAAAGTTTGTTTCATCTTCCAGAATCTTTGGTCCACATGTTAGTTTTCCAGTGGGTTATTTGAACAGTTGCCTTGTTTTTATGCGAACCTTCATTATTACCGCGTGGCATCGCTTTGATTGCTTCCCGCTCAGTCATAATTTCAGCTTTGCGTCCTTTCATATTTCAGTAATTCTCTATAAACATCGCGCTTGTTCTTCTTTTACCATTCACTTTTCATTTGCATAATCTTGTTTTGACGATTTCCGAGTTCTTCTATCTTTAAACTTCTTTAAGTTTTTCTTACTTCTTTTCTTCATTCTTCTTTGAAAATGGGTCTTGATGATTTTAAATTTCCCAATGTTGAGGCTGGTGTCAATTCTGCACTGAGCGTGTAAATGTCCGACCTTCTAGAGGTCCTTCTAGGGTTTCTGAACCCTTGGCTACTCCAATTCGTGACATAGTGGAGGTTCCTTCAAACTCTGGTCGGGGGAATTTGCGGCCTGCAAAGAGGGCGATGAGTGATGCGCCACTAAGGATTGGTTCTCAAAGGAGAGAAGGTAGGAGTGGTTCCGCTCGTGGAAGGGGTAGGGGTACACCTGCCCGAGTTGCTAAGGACTACCTAGAAATGGTATAACTATGATCTGAACTTTCTGCCGTCAAGGAGGAACTCGCTCGTACTAAGAACGAGTTGAAAGTGGAGTGCAAAAACGTCCTCAAGTTGGTAGCAAAAAATATGGAACTATCGGAATCGCTTCTGACCAGAGTGCCGCCTTCAAATCTGCTAAGAAGGCTAATGACGAGGTTTTAAAGCTTTGAGCCAAGTTGAATTTGGTGAGGGGGACTTTGATTCTCGACTTCATCGTTCTTTAACTGTTGAAAATTTGGAAATGTTTAAAATCCTTCGTTAGCGCCTAACTGACCATTTTGATCGGATTGCTGCTCAGTTTAATGATCTCGACAGGAACCTCGAGACTCGTTTGTCATACGCTCAATTTATTGGGTCGGAAAATGTTCTCCAATTGCTTTCCAACCATGGAGTCGATATTCCTGCTACAGTAATGACTCAATGACTGCCAAAGTGGACGAGTTTAAGGAGCTCGTTGATAAGGAAAGCTTAACGCCGCTACTTCTGGTGGACTTGGTCATCCAAGTTTTTGATGTTAGAGAGGCTTCCAACACTGGTGAAGGTGGACTCCAAGAAGCGCCATAGTCTTTCTTGACTTTGTGGTAGTCTTCTTTGTTGTCGGCATTAGGCCCTTAGGGTTGGATATTTTATTCATACTTGGTACTTCTGTAGAGACTTATCCTCTGTAAACAAAAGTTTGATATATGAAAGAAAGTTCTGTTATTTACGAATTCTGGTTCCCGAGGTCTTTTTACTATTTTTACGCATTTAGAGAAATTTCCTTTAGCATTTAGAGAGTTTGATCTTGTTTTAGCTTAGGAAGAGAATTTCCCATTATGAGACTTTAAGGCTGAGATTTTAGGACTCAATTTGTGCTTTAAGGAGTTTAGACTCAGAAACCATATTCGTAAAATTTAGTCTAGAGATTTCCCAATTATCTATTCAGAAATCATGTTCTCACTTTTTTTGAGATTTTTATCTCGTAATTCTATAGAAAGCTATGCTCTGTTAAGTGAGATTTTAATCTCGGCAAATCTGTACAAAGTCTTGCTTTGTCGTTAAGTGAGATTTTAATCTCGGTAAGTGTGTACGGAACTATGTTCCACCGTTTTAAGAGATTGTAATCTCAATAACTCTGTACAAAATTATACTTTGTCTTTTGGTGAAAGTCGATTTCATTGATTTGCACGGAACTATGTTCTGTCTTTTTGTGAGAAATTAATCTTGACATTTCTGTACAAAGCTATGCTTTGTCTTTTGATCTGTACAGAACTATGTTCTCTCATTTTGTGAGAAGTTAATCTTGGAATTTATGTACAAATATATGCTTTGTCTTTTGATCTGTACGGAACTATGATCTATCATTTTGTGAGAAGTTAATCTAAAGAACCTGTAGGAAGCTATGTTTTCGTCTTTTGACGAGAATGGTTCCCATGAACCTGTATGGAACTTTGTTCCATTGTTTAGTGAGACTTCCATCTCTGGTGATCTATACAAAGCTTTAAGCCTTGTCTCTTTTGTAAAAATTAAAATCCTGTCAATATTACGAAAGGTTAATCTTGTAACGCATAAGCTTACCAAACTTGAAATCGGTGAAATTTGGAATTTGCTTTCCAAGATGATGATTAGGTCTTAGTCAGCGATTTTTCGAGATTTAGACTCAGTGATTGTAAGTTTTTTGAGATTAGGCTCGGCGAGTTGAGAACTCGGCATTCAAGATAAGGAATAGGTCTTTAGTCGTGAATTTTTGAAGTTTAGATTTGACAGAATTCCTTTGCTTTGAATAAGTTTTTGGAGGTTGAGCTCAGCGAGGTTTTAAGACTCAGCTTAAAGGTAATTTTTGTGTTTGTCAGATTTTGCGAGAAATTATCTTGGTTTACGACTTGTGAAGATATAGGGTGTAATCCCGTCTTTTTTATATATGCGGACATGGGACAAATAAAATTTTCATAAAGTTCTAGCTGGACCCAAAGGCTACCTATGTACCCCGAAGGGATCAAGCCAAGACGTAGTTCTTATCACAATTAATTAAGTAGATAGGAATGCGTTAAGTGACACATCCAGTTCACCAAGAGGGCGACTTGCTAGTAGTAGTATCGCGGTAAGTTAATGGAATTCAAAATTCATGGAATTGGTACTCCTTCCATGTCAGCAATTTTGTAGACGCCTGGTTTGATGAGTTCAAAAATAATGTATGGCCCTTTCCAATTGGCGCCGAGGTTCCTGGCATTGAGTTCAGCCGTGTTCTCAAACACTTTTTGAAGTACAAGATCTCTGACTGCAAAGTGTCCTCCACGTACTTTCTTGTTGTAGTACTTGCAGCTTGTTGTTGATACTTTTGTACTCGGAGAAGTGTTTCATCACTCTCCTCTTCTAAGTCGTCAATACTATGTTCCATAGCATTGTTGTTTGTGTCTTTGTTTTCGGAAAGACGTTCATGGCGTAGAGTTGGCACCGCTATTTATGCTGGAGTCATTGCTTCCATTCCGTGAGAAAGGAAGAATGGAGTTCACCCCGGTTGATTGCCGAGGTGTGGTCCGATGTGACCAATAATACTCTCTCTAACTCAGAAGCCCAACTTCCCTTATTTTCAGAAAGTTGCTTCTTTAGACCATCAAGGATCTATTTATTTGTGGCCTCAGCTTGACCGTTTCCTTGTGGGTTTTGTGATGTTGACTTGCTTACTCGGATATTCTATCTGGCGCAAAAGATGGTGAATTTTGCTGAGATGAATTGAGATCTGTTGATTTCGTATGGGAGACTGTGTCGATAGATGATATTTTTCTGTACAAATTTGATTACATCTCTATCCTTAATCTGAGAGTAAGCTTCTGCTTCGACCCACTTTGAGAAGTAGTTAGTCATTACGAGCATGAACCTTTTCTGTTGGGATGATGGTAATGGTCCGACTATATCCACTGCCCATCGTATGAATGGATAAGGCATTATTGCCAATGTTAACTCCTCCGTTGGAGCGTGAATAATGTGCCCGTGCCTTCGGCACTTGTCGCATTTAGCAGTGTACTTGGCGCAATCCTTCGCCATGGTTGGCCAATATTAGCTGAGTGTTATGATCTTTTGAACGAGTGTTCTTCCACTGTTTTGGTTTCCTCCCGCTCCATCGTGCATTTTCTTGATGATTTCGTCGACTTTGTTTCCGTGAACGCACATAAGCAAGACTCTGTTTGAACTTCTACGGTAAAGTTTTTTGCCAATTTAGGCGTAGAAATCACACTTAGCTTTTAAACCGCGTGCTGCCCATCTGTCTTCTGGCATCTCCCGTCTATGATGTAGGCTAAGATTTTGTCCTGTTAATCTACTTTCTGTTTATTGTTATGCTTGGCGTCTGCCATCTCGGAATCGGATCCTTTTTCGACTTTGTTTATTGCCGAGAAAAGTTCTATATCCTCCTTTGGTAGGCTTATGCTTGGTCTGTCTATGCTCTCTATTGGGATGATTTGTCTTTGGACGGGATTTGTTGTGGACGCGAGAGCAGCTAGGGCATCAGCAGATGTGTTCTCGGACCTTGAGATTTTGTTGATTCGAGATCTCAATTCCTTAGTTATCTCCTTTACCACACGAAGGTAAGCTTCCATTCAATCAGTCTTTGTGTCGTAACCTCTGTTTACTTGGTTGACGACGAGTTGGGAATCGCAATAATAGCTGATATCAGTGGCTCCAACTTCCTTAGCTAGTTTTATTCCAGCAACTAATGCCTCGTACTCCGCCTCATTGTTTGAAGCTGGGAATGCAAGTCGGAATGACTATTCCATAACTTCTCTGTGAGACTCTCTAGTCGGATCCCTACTCCTGAGATGTTGTCCATGGTGTAGTTGGTACCGTTCATCATGATGTTGAAGGCGCTCATAAAGTCTATAGGATCTGAGTTCCCATCATAAGAGGGGCATCGGAGCCGCAACCCTCTCTTTACCGAGTCTCTTCGTAGTCGCGATGTTAATAACAAGTTCTATGCCTGAGCTATGATCCTTCGTATCTTGGGTGCCGACCTAGTAGCTTGATAGAATTTGGACTTTATGTCATCCATCATCTTCAATACGGCCGCAGCGTCCAAAGTCACTTAGCTATGCTGTCCTGATGGGTTCGGTAAGGCAGAATGATCCTGTACCGAGGTGGTGACGGGCCGCAGACTTGGAAAGTCTTGGAATAGTGCTCTCTAAACACTAGCCAATGCCTCCGCACAGGGCCTGCTGGCTGGAGTAATTGGTAGACTACTTTCATTTAAACGAGATTCGAGCTGATCGAACCTCTTGGTGTTTCTTCGATCAAAAGCTTCCTGCTGTGCGATCAGGTTACGCACTAAAGTTCTGAGTGTTGGTGACACCGATGGTGGCGGTGGAAGATCTATATCCTCCTGAGTTTCCTGTTGACTCTCTTTCTGAGTCTAAGTTATATTCATGGTTTATCCATCCGCTGGATCGGTGTGTTCTCGAAGGAGAGGTTCCCTCCTTTTTGGTGAGTTGATGGTGAGTTCTCCGTCCACCATGTTCTTGTTCTCAGAGTTTTTTCTTTCCTCTGTGAAGATGCCCTTTGATATCTTCCCCAAAGATGGTGCCAAATGTTGGAACCGGGTTTAGCACAACAAGCACTAAAATGATGGTTCCTGATTAAGAAAATGGGAGAGAATGGGCAAGGACACTTGTAGATTTGAACAAGAGCAAAAACTTAGTTAACTGAGAAATAAGAAAAGGTGATTGCCGAATTGATGTTCTTTTTAGACTTTGAAAGCCCCCAAAAAGATCTTTATTTTTGGAAAGAATGTGCCTCTATTTATAGTTTATAGAGGTGGTTACATGTGTAGAAAATACAGAAAGATTTACAAATCTTGCTGATAAGATTGAATATGTTAAAATTCATACCAGATTTGTGGAAGTTTTCCATGTCGGAATAGGAAAACTTCCGTTTATTGTATGCTGATGTGTCATCCGACTTCCCTTCAGGTTCGTGGACCTTCCGAGACGAGACATTTTGCCGAGTCGAATATTTTATCCGAGTTGAAGGCTTAGTGTTGTTTTTAGTGGACTGATATAGGATCTCGGATCCACCTCCAATAGTAACCTTGAGAAAGAGTATTTTATATAATAAGATACATCATATGCAAATCATTCAAAAAATTGATAAACACTTATTATAACTATTTAGGTTGTTTGTTTATTGATGCAACCAATAGCAAAATATCCTTGAAATCTTTTAAGAGACTTAATGAATAAGTGATGTTCTCGTAGTTATGAAATTATCTACCTATGTGTGTTTATATAAATATTAATTTTAATAATCTCTTTTATGTTAGGATTAGGAATTAAGATAAATATATACAAATAATATAAGATATATACAATTATTTTTCTATAAAGATTGCAAATAATATTATTTTAATTTTTTTTGATGTAGATTGAATAAATTTTTTTAAGATGTGAAATATTTTATGTTAAGATTTAATCTTTTAAAAATTATTTTAATTATTTCTTAGATAAAATCAAAAACTATTTTCATTTAAAGAGAATATTTTTTTAGTTTTTTCTTTAAATTGTATTTTATTTTTATTTTTCTTTAGAAAAATTATTTCAAATATTGATATTTAGTAATATTAATTTTGTTTAGAAAATAACTATTTTCTATTTTTTAATCTGAATTATCTTTTACATGATTTTTTCCTCTTATGAAAGATCTATGATTATAATTAAATTAGAATTAATAGATTAAAATAAACATATAATTTGTTTTTCTTATTTTTATTGTGAGAATATTTTTTTAAAGAATACACATACATTAAAATTCTATATTGTAAGCAATAGATATTTATGAATTTTTTATTTTAAATTATAAATAATAATAGTTATTTACAATCCGTTTTATATTAAGATTATGGATAGAGATACATATTTTGTAGTAAAAATAAATATTTAAAAATTTATTTTAAAGTATATTTATCTTCTTATTTTTAATATATAAATACAGAAAAAAATTTGATCGTTGGATCTAGCACGTGGAACAATCCTGTTAATGAGTAAGTTTGAAACATTCTACTTTATATAATAAGATTTATAATTTATTTTTCTTATTTTTAATTGTGAGAATTATTTTTTAAAGAATACAAAAACATTAAAAATTTACATTGTTTATTTCGACAAATATATTCTGTTAGGATCCTATGGTTAAGAATATTTAAAAAATTTTTATATGAAATTAGTTTTATAATTATTTATAAAATATAATATTAATTAATTTTGTACATAGTATAAAATTAATATTTAATAAAAATTTTTTATTTTAAATTATAAATAAAAATTATTATTTAAAATCTTTTTTATATAGGATTGTAGATAGATATACATATTTTGTGATAAAGATAAATATTTAAAAATCTATCTTAATGTATATTTATTTTCTTATTTTCTAATATATAAATGCAGAAAAAAATTTGTTCGTTGAATCTGACACGTGAAGTAAAATTACTAAATAATTTTATTTTTAATAAATAATTTTTAACATAATATTTTCTTTATATAATAAAATTAATAATGAAAATTACTTTTTTGTGAGAATTAATTTTTTAAGAATTATTAGATTATGAGTTCTTTATAGATAAATATGACAAGATTTTAACATATTCAATCTTATTGACAAGATTTCTAAATCTTCATTTATTTTCTACACATCTAACTGCCTCTATAAACTATAAATAGAGGCACAATCCTTCCAAAATGGAGAATCTTTTTTGGGGGGCTTCAAAGTCTAATAAGAACATCAATTGGGTAATCACCATTCTTATTTCTCAGTTAACTAAGTTCTTGCTTCCGTTCAAATCCACAAGTGTCCTTGCCCATTCTCTCCCATTCTCTTAATCAGGAACCATCGTTTTAGTGCTTATTGTGCTAAACCCGGTTCCAACAGTTGGCGCCATCTATGGGGAAGATATCAAAGGACATCTTCACAAAGGCAAGAAAAAACTCTGAAAACAAAAACACGGTGGAAGGAGAACTCACCATCAACTCACCAGAAAGGAAGGAACCTCTCCCTCAGGAACAAAGTGATCCAGCGGATGTATCAACCATGAATACAACTCAGACTCAGAAAGAGAGTCGACAGGAAACTCAGGAGGCTATAGATCTTCCACCGCTACCACTAGGGTAATCAACATTGAGAACTTTAGTGCATAGCCTGATAGCACAGCAGGAAGCTTCCGATCAAAGAAACACTGAGAGATTTAATTGGATCGGATCTTGTTTGAATGAAAGTAGTCTCCCAACTACGCAGGTCAGCAGGTTATGCGCGGAGGCATTGGCTAGTGTTCAGAGACCACTATTCTAGGACTTTCCAAGTATACAGCCCGTCACCACCTTGGTACAAGATCATTTTGCCGTACCAAAAACGTCAAGACAGCATAGCCAAGTGACTTTGGATGCTACGACCGTATTCAAGATGATGGATGACATAAAGTCCAAATTCCATCAAGCTACCAGCTCGGTACTCGAGATAGGAAGGATTCTAGCTTCGGCACGGAACTCACCATTCGCACTGCGACTAAACAGAGTCTCGGTAAATAGTGGGTTGCGGCTTTGATGCACCTCTTACGATGGGAACTCGGATCCCGTAGAGTTTATGAGCGCCTTCAACATCGTGATGAATGGTACCAACTACACGTGGACAACAGAGACGCAGCTTACTGCCAGCACTTTGCAGAAAATTTAGCCAGAGACGCCTTGGTATGGTTCACCAAGCTTCCTGCTAGGTCAATCGAAAGCTTCAATCAGCTCGCCAAGTTTTTTATGAAGCAATATACCTTGTTAGTCAATCATGACACCTCAACTGCTGAGTTAAGATCTTTGAGGCAAGGCTTTGACGAACCCTTGAAGTCGTATCTCGAACGTTTTAAGAAGATACTGACCAAAGCCAAAGTTAGTGACAACATGGCTATTGAAGCCCTCCGAACTGGAATAGTGACCAATGAGGTGCTTAAATGGGACCTTCTGATCAACATGCCCAATACAATCTCCGACGCCCTGTGTAGGGCAGCAAGACATGCAGAATACGTAGAGGAAAAACAAATCCTCTCACAAAACCAAGCGTACAGTGTAATTCGGTAGCCAAGGAGTTTAAAGAAGTGCATTACGAGCCTAGACAACATAACAGAGGCAAGGCAAACTCGGCAACTGCTTTCCGAGTCGGGGAGAGTAACAGTCCCCATGACAAACCATTCAATAACACCTATAACCGGAACGAGTACTTTGGGTTCCACAAGAAAGCAGGCCATTCGACTGCAAAGTGCAAACAACTGCAATAATTCCTTCCTGAGAAATTCAGGAAAGGAGAATTAGAGGTCTCATAAGAAGAGACCCAGAAGTACAAAGCACGGAAGCAGAAAAGAAGCTTTAGCAACGGTAAGCCGCTTTCAAATTGGCAAACCCGAAGGCTGACACTTCAGAGTTAACAAAGCGGCAAAAGCCAGAAGGAGACAATGACAGATCTAGCAATCCAGGAGTTGTTATCAGTGTAATCATAGGCGGATTACAATTTTGTGATGACACTATTCACTCAATCAAGTAATATGAGCGAGAGGTAGTCACCTCAGTCAACTAGGAGCCTGCCCAAGAATGTATGCATGCCGTAGACTCACTGATTACTTTCACCGCGGAAGACGTCAAAGAAGTTAGCTTCCCACATAATGACCCCATAGTCTTCAAACTCCGAATCACCGATTGTTATGCTTCACGAATTCTCATCGATACTGGGAGTTGGTGGATCTCATATTCAAAGAACCTTGAATGCATTTGATGGAAGCACAATCAATACAATCGGACAGTTAAAACTAGCAATCCGAGTTGCTAGGTTTACGAGATGGATCAAACTACTTGTTGTAGATAAATCACTGATCTACAACATGATCTTAGGAACACCTTGGATACATGCGATGAAAGCTATGCCCTCGAGCTATCATCAATGCGTTAAAATTCTGACAAATGAAGGAATCTACACACTCAAAGGTGATAAGAAAATGGCCACAACTTGCTTCATTTCCGAATTGAAGTTATGGAACAAATCATGCATGATCGTGGCATCAGTAGGAAGCAGGGCACTAATCGAACCACCTGGTTCTGAGAATCCAGACCAATCAACTGTCGAGCTTGTCAACATTGATTTGGATGTGATAAAAGGATTTTAGTGCGTCCTTGGATCAAATCATTGAATATAGGGTAAGTAAATGGGATTGTCAAACCAAATACTACGAGATGTTTGCAAGCAACCTATCTAATACCTAATCCTAGTTATGGCAACCTATTAATCTGTCACAAAGATAGGCTATGATATCAAGCATGCTCTCAAACTAGACAATATGAAAAATTAAGCTAAAAGACAGAATAAGAACATAATTTAAAATTTCAAACAGAGAAATGAACTAAAAACAGAGCTTATAATAATTTCAAAAAATAGAAATAAGATTAAAAGCATAGATCTAAAGGATAGGGAGGGTTTGATCGATGGTAAACTCGCCAATCCCAACTCGCCGCACTCAATTGAGCAATCCCTAGACCGGGACAAGGCTAGATGAACCCGTTTTCATGGTGAAGACCCTTAACCGGATCGGATGATCCATTACGGTGCTAGCCGCGATCACACCAAACCGGAAGCATTAAGCTTAGCCCAACTCGTCCAACAGCCGACCCACATGATAGATCTCTCCTCGATGGATCAAACCATCACTCACACGGCACTTCGTCTCCGATTCTAGCAGCACTAGCCTTAAGTCACGGCCCGGATCAGATCTCTCTTGATCAGGGAGAGATCAACATTAAGCTTAGCCATTTGAGAAGAGATCAGAGTTCAGATCATGCCTAGAGCAACGAGGGGATCAACGGATCCACCTCCGATCGCTCTATCTCGAGATCCAAATGGATCTACTCACGCCTCATGGATTGAGTGCGGAGGTATAAGGTAGATCTAACTTGCATAAACGTAAAGGACATAAAATGAAATAGCAGAAAGTAAAGATGAAGATCAACTTAATTCATTAACTTAATTGCATAAACATAAAAGAGTACCTTAAACAAGCATAAATGAAAGCAACAATTAAAATAGAGAGTTTTTCAGCTAAGCAACAGATAAAATGATAAGAGGGTGATTAGAGGGTACTTATAGGGTCATTTACATAACCCTAATGGTCAAACCGACCTAAGTTGATCAACCAGGAATCTTGCCCTTGGAGTCCTTGGGCAAAGAGGAGTGGTTCACGTCTTTGTCCTCGGGGGTTGAGACTAAGTGACTGGTCCGAGTGTATTAGATTTTTCTTCCCTCGTGGCAGATAGGTTGAGGTTGGTGACTGAGTCATCTTTTCCTGAGCATTTCGAGCAGTCCTTGCCCTGTGGTCCACGAGGTAACGATCCGAGTCCGCACGATCTTTTTTGCCTAGCAGCTGATCCAATTATCCTTAGCTCCAGGTTTAACTCCTTTTTGCTCCTTTTCCTAGAATAAACTCCAAACTCCGAATGCAAATGCAAAGAAAGCAAAACAAACCTAAAAAAACCTAAGAAAGCGGAAAATCTATCTAAACGGATGCAAAACTACCTAAAACAAGACTCTAAACCCATCAAAAATCACACACATTAGGCAGATCCGACAAGGTGTGTAAGTATTGGTATCGACCTAAGTAAATGCATCAAGGAAAAGCTGATACGTCTCCTCGAAGTGAATGTGGCAACATTCACGTGGAAATCAAGCGATATGCTTGGAATCAACCCGGTAATCACAAGTCATAGGATGAACATCGATCTGACATATAAGATAATTAAACAGAAAAGAAGAAAGCTCGGGCCAGAAAGAACGAAGGCTGTGATCGAAGAAGTCAAGATGCTGATTGAAATCGGGTCAATCACCAAAGTTCAATATCTTGGATGGCTAGCCGATCCGGTAGTCATTCCCAAATAGAATGGAAAGTGGTGAGTCTGCGTTGACTTCACCGATCTACACAAAGTGTGTCCAAAGGACAACTACCCACTACCAAATATCAACCTAATTGTCAAAGTAACCACCAGAAACAAACTTCTTTCATTCATGGATGTTTTCTCTGGATATAACTAGATCCGAATGCATCCTGACGACATGGAAAAGACATCGTTTATCACGGAGCAAGGCATTTACTATTACAAAGTAATACCATTTGGGATGAAGAATGCTGGTGCCACTTATCAACGCCTCGTGAACAAAATGTTTGCTGATCAACTCAGGCAAGCCATGGAAGTGTATATTGATGACATGCTAGTGAAGTCATTAAGGGCAGATGACCATGTCGATCATTTAGCCCATTGCTTCACAACTCTGAATGAATACCAGATGAAACTTAACCTGGCTAAATGTACCTTTGGAGTTATATCAGGAGAATTCCTCGGATACATAGTCACTCAACGCGGAATTGAAGCGAATCCTAAACAAGTCACGACGATTCAAGAGCTACCTTCTCCAAAGCATAAGCGAGAAGTTCACAGATTGACAGTCAGATAACCGCCCTGAACTGCTTTATATCACGCTCAACAGACAAATGTCTTCCATTTTACAACTTGTTGGGTGGAAACAAAGAATTCAAGTGGGAAGAAAGCTGCGAGAAAGCTTTCTCTGAATTGAAAGAGTATCTCTCAACCGCACCGATACTCACTAAGCAAGAAAACGGAGAACCACTGTATTTATATATTACGGTTTCCACCTCGACAGTTAGTGGTGTACTAGTTCAACACGACAAAGGAACTCAGTAACCGATCTTCTATATTAGAAAGTCATTGGATGGATCCGAGTCCTGATATCCAACCATAGAGAAACTTTCAGTAGCAGTAGTTACCTCCGCAACGAAGCTACACCCATTCTTCCAGTCCCATACTAGTGGTAGGGATTTGACTAGAGAGTCCCACAAGAGAAGTTCTGGAACAATCATTCTGACTTGCATTCCTAGTTTCAAACAATGAGGCAGAGCACGAGACATTAATTGCTGGAATAAAACTGGCTAAGGAAGTCAGAGCCATTGATATCAGATGTTATTGCGACTCCCAACTCGCCGTCAACCAAGTAAATGGAGGTTACAACACAAAAAATGATCAAATGGAAGCTTACCTTTGTGTGCTAAGGAGATAAATAAGGAATTGAGATTTCGAACCAACAAAATCTCAAGGTCCGAGAACAGATCTGGTGATGCCCTAGCCGCTCTAGCGTCCACAATAGATCCCGTCCAAAGACAAATCATCCCAGTAAAGAGACAAACAGACCAATCATAAGCCTACCAAAGGGAGACATAGAACTTGTCTCGGCAATAGACGAACTCCAAGAAGGATTCGATTCCAAAATGGTAGACACTGAGCATAACGATAAATAGAAAGTAGATTGACGGGACAAAATTTTAGCCTACATCATAGACGGCGTGACGCTAGAAGATAGATGAATAGAACGCCATTTAAAAGCTAAGTGTGCTTTCTACGCCCAAGTCGGCGAAAAGTTTAGCGAAGAAGTTCAAACAGAGTCTTGCTTACATGCGTTCACGAAATCAAAGTCGACAAGATCGTCAAGAAAAAGCACGATGGAGTGGGAGGAAACCCCAACATTAGAAAAACATTCGTTCAAAAGATCAGAACACTCGACTACTATTGGCCAACCACGGCAAAGGATTACGGCGTGTACACTGCTAAATGTGACAAGTGCCAAAGGCACGTGCACATTATTCACACTCTAACCGAGGCCTTATCCATTCATGCGATGGGCAATGGATATAGTCAGACCATTACCGTCATCCCAGCATAAGAGGTTCATGCTCGTAATAACTGAGTACTTCTCAAAGTGGGTCGAAGCAGAAGCTTACTCTCAGATTAAGGATAAAGATGTAATCAAATTTGTATGGAACAATATTATATGCCGACACGATCTCCCATACGAAATCATAACAGACAACAGATCTCAATTCATATCGGCGAAATTCACCAAATTTTGCGCCAGATGGAATATCCGAGTAAGCAAGTCATCACCACAAAACCCACATGGAAAAGGTCTAGCTGAGGCCACAAACAAACAGATCCTTTATGGTCTAAAGAAGAAACTTTCTGAAAAGTAGGGAAGTTGGGCTTCTGAGTTGGAAGGAGTATTATGGTCCTATCAGACCACACCTCAAAAATCAACTAGGAAAACTCCATTTTCCCTTTCTCATGGAATGGAAGCAATGGCTGCAACATAAATAGCGGCGCCAACCCTACGCCATGAACATCTTTCCAAAAACGAAGACGCAAGCAACAATTCTATGGAAAATAGTATTGACGACTTAGAAGAGGAGCATGATGAAATACTTATCCGAGTACAAAACTATCAATAAGCCGCAAAGTACTACAATAATAAAGTACGCGGATGACACTTTGTAGTCGAAGATCTTGTACTTCGAAAAGTGTTCGAGAACATGGCCGAACTCAAAGCCGGAAAACTTGGCGCCAATTGGGAAAGGCCATACATTATTTTTGAAGTCATCAAACCAGGCATCGACAAAATCGCTGACATGGAAGGAGTACCAATTCCTCGAAGTTGGAATTCCATTAACCTAAATTGACACTACTACTAGTAAGTCGCCGTCTCGGTGAACTGGATGCGTCACTTAACGCATTCCTATCTATTTAATTAATTATGTGATGAAAACTACATCTTCGCTTGATTCCTTCGGGGTACGTTGGTAGCCTTCATGTCCAGCTAGAACTTTATAAAAATTTTATTTGTCCCACGTCAGAATATAAAAAAAAGACGGGATCGCACACTATATCTTCACAAGTCGCAAACTGAGACAAATTCTCGCAAAATCTTACAAACACAAAAATTACCTTTAAGCCGTGTCTTAAAATCTTGCCAATTTCAACCTCAAAAAACTTATTCAAAGCAAAGGAATTCTGTCGAATCTAAACTTCGAAAATTCACGACTAAAGACCTAGTCCTTATCTTGAATGCAGAGTTCTCAACTCGCTGAGCCTAATCACAAAAAACTTACAATGACTGAGTCTAAATCTCAAAAAATTGTTGACTAAACATAACAGTCTTTGGGAAGATGAAACATATCATTATTTAAAGCCAAGTCTAAACCTCATCGAGTCCCTAAAGTCTTGCTCCTATTCTAAGCCAAGTCTTAGTCTCTCCGAGTCCCTAAAGTCTTGCTCCTATTCTAAGCCGAGTCTTAGTCTCTCTGAGTCCCTAAGTCTCGCTCTTATTCTAAGCCGAGTCTTAATCTCGCCAAGTCCCTAAAGTCTCGCTCTTGTTAAAGCTAGGTTCAAACCATGCCGAGTCTTAAAACCTCGCACAACATCTAAACCTCGCACCGTTAAGACGAGTCAATGAAAGATTAGTCAAAGCCAAAGACCCTAAAATCTCAATCCTTTCGAAGACACAAGCAATATCTAAACAAAATAAGCATCAATGTTTTACAAACTCTCCACATGGGAGTAAGAGTTACATCCTTAAAAAAAAGAGAGAAACAAAAAGAGGATTAGTTTGTGGTGTTAGTCCTAGCTACCCCGGAAACGGCTTGTTCTTTACTCATTGAGTCAACCATCTCGGCAACGTTTAAAAAAATAATATCTTTGTTTGAACCATGCCAGTCGAAACTCCAAACCAGAGCAGCGACAATTTCAAAATCCCTAACACCAACCTGTGGACGATCCTTAGTCTTGGGATCAACTACCTCGTTGGGTCCTCCCTGAATGAAAGCACCTCATTCCAGGCCAGAGTCGCTTCCTCCAATTGAGAGGACTCACAGAACTCGAGGGATGGAGGGATTAAGTCATCATAATCCAAATTAATGACATTGTCCACATCTGCCCTGGCCTTTGCAAGGCCCGAAGTCCCGTACATGATATTCTCAAACTTGAGCGGGACTTGATCCTTTAGTAGATGCTTCAGGAGGGAGTCATAACCACTCATCATGGAAAATTTCAGACGGTTGTCAAGACTGGAACCCAACAAGTCAAAGCGATCCGAGATCTTCTTGAAACGTTCGTCCAAAGATACTGAATTGAAGCTAGTTAGAACAGTGAAATCATAAAAGAGCAGAATAATACAAACTAACCTTTAGAAGTACTGATGCTAGCCTGAAGAGAAGCAATCATGGCATTATGCTTCTTAGCAGCCCGAAGAGCCGCATCTCGAAGGTCGAAAGCAGACTTTGAAGCATCTTTGAGAGCAGAAATCTCTTTGTCGGACTTCAAGCGTTCTGTCTCAAATTCTAACAAAACTCGGGTGAGATAACCCTGAATCGCCAATAAAGAGGACCTTGTTTCCCCTAACTCCTGCCTAGAATCCTCTAGCTGCTTAAGAACATCATGAAGCTGACGAGAGTTCCCAGCACTGGGAGCCATAATCTTCTCATTTCCAAGAAGAATCGAGTTCACCTGAGCAATGAACTGGAAAAAGACAAGCACACCGTTATTTGAAAAGACAAAGTCAAATAAAGAGGAGCCAAAACAGAAATTATTACCGAGAACGCCGATCTTGATGTTTTGACATATTCCTTCTTGTTATGCATTTCAGGAATTGGAGGGAGATCGTCAATAGTATTTTTGAGGAAGCGCATCAAATTGCCCCCTCCCAGCTCGAAATCCTTGATAGGAGCCGATTCCTGCAAAGCATATGAAAAACAAAAATCCCCAGAGGATTTACTCCTCTTATGTGAGGGGACTTCAGGAGGAGGTAAGGACTCTTTGCGCTTGGATACCCTCCTCTGGGAAGAGTCAACAACAGTATCCCGACCTGAAATTTTTGAGCGAATATCTAAATCACCTTCACCATCACGACATTTCTAAAAAATAGAGAAGTTCTTCAAAGAAGGATACCTTTGGCGCCAAACTCGGAGGTCGCTTTCTTCACCTTGGTCTTTTTAAATGCCAAGGAGTCAGAAGAGGATTTGAAAGATTCCAAACCCTTGTCCTTAACCGAAGGTTTTAATTTCCTCTTGGCAGAAGTCGGGGAACCAGCAAAACCTCTATCGCCCTCCTCTGAAGCACCCATCATGGCTTTAGGGGCTGGCATCACTTCAGCAGTCGGCACAGCCTCAATATCAACTTTTTGAGACTCCAAATTGGTATTCGGAATCTTGGGAACATCAGCTGGTGACTCTACGATCACCAAGTCCCCTTCCAAGACAGGATCCAAAGACCGAGGAACAATGGCCCCACTAGAGGGAGCCGAGGAGCTTCCTAAAACAACATCTAAACTGTCTAGGATGCTGGGCATTTTGAAATCATTCACTCCCACATCAACGCAAAGAACCCCTAAAAAGGAAAGAAACTCAATTAAGATCAAGGAAGGACGAGTACAAAGAAAAAAGAGGAGGATAATATCAATCACCTCTTTGATAACGAGAAGTTGTTTTCTGGAGGAGACCTGCAAGCACAAGCTTCCAATTGAGATGAGGAGTAGTGAAAAGACGATCCCAAAGCTCTTGGTAATTGGACAACAGAAAACAATATTTCACTACAAAAAGAAATGAGCTAAGGTAAGAACGAGAGAGAGATAATCTAGCAAGTCCTAAACAGACGCCTAGGAATCTACCAAGAGTTCTCGTCCAAGTAGAAAAAAATGTCAACGGTCTAACCAAACGAAAAACATCCCTAGGACGAACAAAAGATAGCTAGTCTTCCATTTCGAAACCTTGGAAGTTGGGTTATCTAAAAACCAATTCCCAGATTTTGAACGAGTTAAAAAGGTCCCCTCAAAGGATTTGGACTCGCAGAGTTCCATCAATTCTTCAAAAAAGAGAGGCAAAACGTTAATTCCTACCTCACTTCTATAATTCAGAGACCCAACAACATTCGTGACCCCGACAGCTCCGAGTTGGGTCACATCAATTTTCTGGGCGAAGCAATATTGAGGTAGCAAATCCGGGATCGGAAACCATATTTTGGTTTCCGTAAACCACTCGTCATAAATTGCGATAAAACCCTTCGGAGGGTTCCACGAATGGAAATTGGGGTCGACATAGATCTCAATATCCCTCATCTCAGGACACACTAAAAACAATTTATCTAGCCTCCTCGAGTTAATAGTGGATGGACCGATATCGAGACTAGCATGCCAATCACCCAAACCCTCATCGGGACTATCTACAAAAAACATCTCAATGCCCTCTTGAGTTTGACTACTACTAGAAGAAGAGGACGAACTAGAGTCGGTAAATTTGGAACTCGAGCTAAAGCTAGAACTATCTCTTTCCATTCCGGCAGAACTAACCTATAAATAAATCAACTCAGAAAAAGTAGAGAGAGAAGAAAGAGAAGTTACCTCGTAATTTTTGGTTGAAAGTAAAATAACGCCCGTAAAAACCAAGGCGGCTATTCAAATGACCCACTGGAAAACTGACATGTGGACCAAAGATTCTGGAAGATGAAACAGCCTTTCTGACTTGGAAATTTGGCATTAGAATTTTCTGAGTCTGGGGGGGGGTTGTTGGAGGTGGATCCGAGATCTTACTGCGGTCCACTGAAAACAACAGGTCGAATATAAAAGAATCATCCCGTTGCAAGCACTAAGTTTTCAAATCGGATATAATATTTGACTCGGCAAAATATCTCATCTCGGAAGGTTCCACGAACCTGAAGTAAAATCGGATGACACATTAGCATACAATAAACGGAAGTTTTCCTGTTTCGACATAGAAAACTTCCACAAATCTAGCATGAATCTTAACAGATTCAATCTTATCGACAAGATTTGTAAATCTTCTTTTATTTTCTACACATGTAACCACCTCTATAAACTATAAATAGAGACACAATCCTTCCAAAATGGAAGATATTTTTTTTGTGGGTCATTCAAAGTCATCAATTCGGCAATCACTTTTCTTATTTCTAATTTAACTAAGTTTTTGCTCCCGTTCAAATCCACAAGTGTCTTTGCCAATTCTCTCCCACTCCCTTAATCAGGAACCACCGTTTTAGTGCTTGTTGTGCTAAACCCGTTCTTACAATATTTATATATTAAGAAATCCAAATCTAAAAATTGTTAAGAAAATTAATTCTAACAAAAAGTAATTTTCATTGGAAATCTTCTTATATAAAAATATTATCAAATCAAAAATTATTTATAAAATATTAAAATTATATACATATATATATGATATTTTGAATAATTTAATATATATAAAAAAATCCGAATCTCATAAGATATATATATATATATATATATATATATATGAGCATTTTAAGAAATACCCTTTTTAGTGTAACCATTTGCAAAACTGTCTTTTGAAATTTATCTTTTCATAAATGCCCCTCATTAATAAAAAATTGAAGAAAATACCCTCAAAAACGTTTTTTCAAATTCTTTTTGTCAGCAAAGAAAGTTTGCGAAAAAAGTTTTCCCACCAAAAAATAAAAATTTTCCGCCAAAATTTTTATAAGTTCGCTTGTAAATCTATACATAATTTTTATAAAAACGTTATCAGTTTTTATAAACGCCTTATAAATTTTAATAAATACCTTTTAAATTTCTTATAAACACCTTATAAATTTTATAAGTTATCTTATAAAGCTATATAAATTTTTATTAATACCTTATAAATTTTTTATAAATACGTTATAAATTTTTTATAAGCATCTTATAAATTTTATAAGCTCCCTTATAAAGCCTTATAAATTTTTATAAATAGGTTATAAATTTTCATAAACACCTTAAAAATTATCATAAACACCTTAAAAATCATTATAAGGTTTTATAAGAGAGTTTAAAAAATTTATAAGGCGTTTATGAAACATTTATAAGGTGTTTATCAAAATTTATGAGGTTTTACAAGAGAACTTATAAAATTTATAAGGTGTTTATAAAAAATTTATAAGGTGTTTATTAAAATTTATAATGCGTTTATAAAAATTTATAAGGTGTTTATAAAAATTTTGTAAAGATTCATAAGAGCCGTTATAAAAAATTTTGGCAGGAAGTTTTCTTTTTTACTTTTGAAATAGAGTTCTATAGAGATTGAGCTTGGGAATGTAGAGTAGAAAATCATTGTAATTTTTTTGTTTTCTGAAATTCCATAAAAAAAATTTGGCAGGGAAATTTTTTTTTTGGGTTGGGAATTTTTTTTAACAAAAAAATTATAACAATTCTTTTGAGCGTATTTCTGTTATTTTTGTATTAATAATGGACATTTTTGAAAAGATAACTGTGAATGAGCATTTTTAAAAAGGGGTACACAAAAAAACATTTCTCAAAATTCCTCAAGAAATTTTTATACAAATAATCCTACTCTAAAAAAGAATTGAATATTAACTGCGATATATACATAAACACATACACAATTTTTCAATACCTTTTAACTATTCAAACTCTCTCCAATTTAATTTATTTATTTTTGTTTATATCTAGAGCAGTCAAAATAAATAAATAAAAGAGGTAAAAATTTAAATCCAATGATCCGAAATTCTCATGGATTTTTTTTTTAAAACTAGATAAAAATCTTTAAATAGATTTCTTCAATATTAAGCTTATTCAAATCTAAAAAATAAGTCCTAAGTGTTGGAGGTGGATCCGAGATCCTACTTTGGTCCATCAAAAATAACAGGTCGAAACAAAAAGAACCACCCAGTTGCAAGCACTAAGTGTTCAACTCGGAAAAAATATTCGACTTGGCAAAATGTCTCGTCTCGGAAGGTTTTACGAACCTGAAGGGAAGTTGGATGACACGTCAGCATACAATAAACAGGAGTTTTCCTATTCTAATATGGAAAATTTCCGCAAATCTAACTCGAATCTTAACAGATTAAGTCTTATCAACAAGATTTGTAAATCTTTTTTTATTTTCTACACATGTAAACCGCCTCTATAAACTATAAATAGAGGTGCAATCATTCCGTAAGGGGGATCTTCTTTTGGACATTCGAAGTTTAATAAGAACACTAATTCGGCCTTCACCAATCCTATTATTCTGTAAACTAAGCTCTTACTGCAGTTTGAACCAAGAAGTGTCCTTGCCCATTCTTCCCTACTCTTTTAATCAGGAACTACCATTTAGTATCGACCATGCTAAACCCGGTTCCAACACTAACCTAAAAAGAAATCTTAATCTAAAAGAAAATTGGAAATGTTAATTTTTAAAAAATTAACTTTAACAAAAAGTAATTTTCATTACTTATCTTATATGAAGAAAAATATTATATTAAAAACTTATTTATAAAACGAAAATTATATATATATATATATATATAATAGTTTGATATATATATATATATATTTATAAAAATTTTTATTCTGATAAGATATATATCTATGATCATAATCCTAACAGAAAATAATTATCTAAATACTCACAGTTTTTTTATTTGTATACATAATCCTAAATTAAAAAGAATTTTTATACATAATCCTAATCTTAAAGGAAATTATGATTATTTATTACTATATATATATATATATATACATAGACGATTTTTCAATGCTTTCCAACTTTTCTAGTTTTCCCCAGATTAATATTTGTTTTCGTTTACATCAACATCAATCAAGGCAAACAAACAAAAAAGAAAAAAAATTTAAATTTAATATGTTATTATTTTATTCTACTATTATGAGCTTGAATTCTTATCATCTTATTATATAAAATTGAATTTCAGAAGTTAGTAATAAACGGATTATTCCACGTGTTGAATTCAATCATCCAAAGCTGTGGAGTATCATATTATACATATTTTATTCTGAAAAGTTAGTAATCAACAAGATTTTTCTACGTGTTGAATGTTATTATAACCTGTTATATTAAGTTGGATTTCAAAAGGTAGTAACTAAAAGAGATTTTCGACGTGTGAGATCTTATTATTAAGTTGGACTCAGAATTTACAAACATATAAATATTTAAAACTTTATACGTAATATATATTAAGCAATATTTAATAAAAACAAACCCATACATCGCATGGGTCAATATCTAGTTATACATATAACTATGTTCTAAAGACAGTATTTCAAAACCTTAATAAATATAATTACTATAATTGTCTGAATATTAACATGGTAAACATGTAATCTTAATTTATGTTCATGAAATTGTAAATTCAAACTATTCAAAAATATAAATTTAAAATTCAAAATTTCTCTGAATTTTATCATTCATTGTTTTTTCAACATAGAAGCATAAACACAAATTTGTATGTTTTGTATAATTTTAAGAGGACAATACTATTAAATAATGAGCTTGTGAGAATGAGAGATTGAAAATTAATTATATTTATTTTATATAAAAAAGCTAATATTTAAATAGGGATATGAATTATTAAATATTACGGTAACTATGTAAAATATGTAATTATCTTAATATACAAAAATGAGAATATTAAATCAAATCAAATATTTTTTATTTAAGATTCAGAAAATATTGAAACTTAATAGATAATTAGATTTTTTTAAAATAAAAAGTTAAGTTTAAAAAGTACTTTAAATATAATAAACTTTTAAGCATTTGTTTAAAAAAGGATTCCAAAAATAATTAATTTTTAACAAGTTTATTGTTAGATAATTCATTTTAAGTTTTAAGAGGGTAATTTGATTTTAATTTTCCTTTTTAAATTATTTTTAAAAATGATTATTTCTTAACAGTTATCCAATAAATAGACTGAAAATTTTTTCTGATTATTTTTTTTGATAAATGACCTATTTATTTTGGTCAATGAGTCAGATAACCAATTATTTTCTCGCTCCTAAACTACTCAAAATTACCGTTTGTTCTTCACATACTTTTAAAAATGCCATTAATCTTTTTTATATTTTTTTAAAAGTAAATCATGAAATTACTGAAATATTTGTAACATACAATATTTACCAAAATATCATTTTCTTCAAGTTGACCAACCACCATTTACAGCAAAAAGAGCTCTAAATGCCCATAAATCTTCTATACTCGAGCTTACCAACCCCCATTCACAATCTCCACCATATTTTCTTCCGTTCTCTTGATTTCTTTTTTTTTTGTCAACTTTATTCATTCATTTTACTAGTAGGATCAACAAAGGCTCGATCCATAGCCAAATTGCTCCCACTGGAGCTGGTGGGATTTGAACCCCCACCTAGTGCCTAGCTAGATCAGGGGCAAAACAACTGGGCCACTTGCTTCTTGGCTCCGTTCTCTTGATTTCTATCTACAAATCTCTCTTATTTTCATTTTAACATTTCAAAATTCTCAAAGCTTCCATTTTTTGGTGTATTTAGCAACTAAAAGTAAATATTAACGGTTTAGTTCGATATTCTGGGCATCCAACTAAAATAAACATTAATAACTTAGTTCAAATCTAGCTATTTTCTGCATATTTCTAAAAGTTGCAGAAATTAGACTTCATGTGAAGTCTTTGCTCCATGTAGACTTCAACTGATGTCTGCAAGGCAACACAAATGTTAGTTTTGCATTTTTCTATTTTCAAGATTCGCAGAGTAGAGTTCACGTGAAGTCTTCACATTCTTGTTTGGAAACAAAAAAATATAACCACATATGATTCATTAAAAATCCAATTTCTAACTATAAAATATATGTATAAAAATTGAATACTTCACAAGATCTCCTTTAAAAAATTGGATCTTTAAAAAGAAAACACAAAAAAATAAATACTTTAACAAGAAGAAACAAACTTAGCATTTTCCAAAACAAATCTACATTTTTTCAGAGACATGGTGGATATTGGCCATAGACAAGATGCTTCGGTGGCTGAAGGCTTCCCATGGAATATGCAAAAAAAACAATTTATGAGAAAAGAGTGAAAAAATCTTCGATCGTGAAAGTGGAGAGAAGTGCTGGAAATGAGACATAACACATTGGTTGGAAAAAAGACATAAACGTTGAAGAAGAAGAAGAAGAAGAGAGAAGAAGAAGAGAGAAGAAGAAGAATATATAAAAAGTGGCTAGGGTTTTTTTGCTTCGTATAAAATTTATATTTATATGTAGGTTAACTTTCTAGTTTAATTGTCGGTTAATTTTGATTTAACATAACCCAATTTAATTTTAATTTCGGAGGAGCAAACTTCACAGGAAGTCTACAAACATCGTACAAACTTCACATGAAATCTGCATTGTGTAGACCCTAAACCACAAACCCGAAATTGTAGACTTCACATGAAGTCTCAGCTAAACCCAAAACCACAAACCCTAAATTCTAAACCGCAAACCAAATATTAAAACACAAATATTAAACAAAAAACTAATACTTTCTAAATATATTCACAAGTTAACTCTTTTATTCTATTTCTACATTTCAAATAGTAAATTTACAAATCTCACATGATTATCATCTTATATTGGCAAACTCTAAACCATTAAATAGTTTGTCTATGGAATTGGTAGTTTGATCTTTGTTAAACTTATTTGACCATGTTTTAGTGAAATTTTGTTTTTAATCTTTCATAATTGTATATTATTAGATTTTGTAATCAAAACTGTAAGCATATAATAATAATTACTATTCTAATTTTGGATTAAATATATAATTATGAAGCAGACTTCATGTGAAGTGTACTCTAATCCCTAAATTCTAAATCGTAAATTCTAGAGCACAAACCAAATATGTTCTCTAAAATACTAAATGTTAGACCAAATACTTATACTTTCTAAATATATGCATAATTTAACTCTTTTATTCTATTTTTAAATTTCAAATACAAAATTTACAAATCCCACATGATTACCATATCTTACTATCCAAAACCTTAAACCATTACATATTTTGTTTATGAACTTTGTGGTTTGATCTTTGTTGATTTTATTTGATCATGTTTTAGTGAACTTTTATTTTGAATACTTCATACTTTTTTATTTCTAGATTTTGTAATCAAAATTATAAGCATATAATAATAGTTACAATTTTAATTTTAAATTAAATATACAATTAAAGAGTAGACTTCACATAAAATCTCCTCTTGACTCGTGGAACTAGTAGACTTCAAATGAAGTCTTCTGTAAGCAAACTTCACGTGAGATCTTCAATATCTGCGAGAAATATAAATGTAACTGCGTTTCGAGGTTTTTATTTGGTCATTAAGGATAAAATTATAAAGTCAATACCCCTATGAGTTACTTTTGAAGATAAATTCAATTGAGGTATATTTTGCATTCAAAATGAAATTTTGAGTAATTATTGTCATTTTCCCTATAATTGATCATGAAAATTTGTTCTGATTTTATAATCTTATAAATTTACTTTCGTTTATTTAAATTTAATTTGTTTAAACTTATTTTTTTATTGTAACTTAATAATTTCTATTTTTAAAAGAAAAATAGTTAGCTCTTAAACATTATATTCAATTTCAGCATTGTTGATTAAAAAGTTACCTTTAATATTAAAATTCACATTTATAAAAAAGTAATCCGTTTTCAATTTAATTGTTGTATCTAAATTAATTAATTTTTATTTTAGAGAAATATAATTATCTTTTAAGTTTTAAAATTATCTAAAAATTAGATAGAAAGCTGTTTGTTTTAATACTATTTAAAATTTTAATGAGATACAGATAATGACATATCTTTCATACTTTTCATAATCTTTAATAAATCTTATTCCTATTTGAATATTAGGTTATTTTCTATACATATTTATATATATACACTCTTATATATCTCTTATTGTAACAAATTTGTTATTAGGAAAATATTATAATAAATTATTATCACATGATATTTTTATTATATTTTGAGATAGTATAAGAAAATTATTTTAGATAATCTTCAGTCACATATAATAAATAATAACTTAAATTACTATCTCTTTAACAAAATAAACAAACAAAATATATTCGGACTGATGACATAGTCCAAGAAACTAAGATAGCTTATTGACTTTCACAATTCATGTAAAATAATTATATGATTTATCAGATTTTTGGACCAATTATTAATAAGATTTGTAAGGAGATTTCTTCAAATAATTGTAGTTTGTATTCGTTTTTTTTTTAATTCTGGCATGTATAGAAAATCCTCAATATAATGAGGTTTTTCGAAATCAAATGTTAGTTATGTCTTGGATATAATTAGTTATTTTTTAATTTTCATATTGCAAAAATTATAAACTGTTAGAGGTGGATCTCAGATCCTACTTTGGTCTACGAGAAATAATTGATAAAAAGAACCCCAAAGTCTTGAACTCAGCAAGACAATTGGAGATTCATCTTGAATATTCCTTATCGACTAAAAAGAATTCCTTCTCGGGAACCCATCAAAGTAAGAAGGAAGTCAGATAACACATCATCAACAAAGAAATGAAAATTTCAAATTCCAATATGGAAAATTTCTAAAAATCTAACGAGAATCTTTAGAAAATATCGAATCTAAACAGAAAGGTAATATTTTCTATTTCAAATAAGTTATAACCGCCTTTATACTGTATAAATAGAGGTGGACATGTAACCGCCTTTATAATTTTTTGACATTCAAGACTAAGCAATAACATTCAGCTTGACATTCTCTACTTTAGAAGATTTTCTAACTCTTTGAATTGATCAGAAACCTTACTCATATTCCCTCTTTCAAATCAGAGTTGGATTTAGAACTTTTGTGCTAAATCTTGCTCGAACAATTGGCGCTGTCTGTAGGAAAGACATTGAAGGACTTCTTTACACAGAAGAAAGAAAGAAATCGCTAATCGCAGAGATGTCTGGAGATGACATCACTGTTCACTCACCTGGGAGAAGAGTTACTGACCCACTTCAGGAACAAACATACCCGACTCATGGTTAAACTTTGAACTTTGTTCAGACACATAAGGACAAGCCAGAGGAATCTTGGAAAGTCGCTGAACTCCTTGGACCACCCGTGCAGCTGCCAATACTTGAGACTATGGTACAAAATTTGTTAGCACTGCAAGACGCGTCGGACTGAAGGAACGCAAAGTGCTTTGATAGGATCAAAGCTAGGGCCAGGATGTGTAGGAATGACTTCCCCCTACACAAACCAACAGAATAAGAAAGCGTACAGAGGAATTTGTAAGCAAGTATGCTGAGTTTACAGCCGACCAATGTCTTGGGGCAAAGTCAACCTCCAACAGCACGTTTCAACTATGTAATTATCTTAATCTCCAAAAAATAAAAATATTAAATCTTCTTATGTAATATTAAGATAATTTTAAAACTTAAGAGATAACTAGATTTTCTTATAAATAAAATGTTAAGTTTAATTCAAAACTATTTTAACTTTTAAAAATTTGTTCAAAAAATATTCAAAAATAGATAATTTTTAACAAGTTTATTAGATAATTCATTTGAAGTTTTAAGAGGGCAATTGGTTTTTATTTTTCCTTTTTAACTTATTTAAAAAAACTTGATTGTTTCTTAACAATTATCCAATAAATAGACTGAAAATTTTTTCTGATTTTTTTGGGTATTTTTTCTAAAATGATCTACTAACTTTGGTTAATGAGTCAAATAACCCGCAATTTTCTTGCTTCTAAAAACTACTCCAAATTACCCTTTATTTCTTCACATAATTTTGAAATACCATTAGTTTTTTTTATAAAAAATTTAAGCAAATCATATAATTACCAAAATATTTATCAAACATACAATATTTTAAAAAATGTCATCTTCTTCAATTCCATCAACCACCATTAACAACCAAAAAAGCTCTAAATGCCCATGAATCTTCTATACTTGAGCTTACCAACCACCATTCACAATCTCCATCCATATTTTCTTCCATTCTCTCTTCATTTCTATCTACAAATCTCTCTAATTTTCATTTTAACATTTCAAAATTCTCAAAACTTCCATTTTCGGTGCATTTAGCAACTAAAAGTAAAGATTAACGGTTTAGTTCGACATTTTGGGCATCTAACTAAAGTAAAGATTAGCGGTTTAGTTCAAATCTAGCTATTTTCTACATATTTATGAAAGTTGCAGAAAGTGGACTTCATGTGAAGTCTGTGCTCCATGTAGACTTCAACTAATGTTTCCAAGTCAACACAAAGATTAGTTTTGCATTTGACTATTTTATGGATTTGGAGAGTAGACTTCACGTGAAGTCTTCGCATTCTTGTTTGGAAACAAAAAAATATAAACGAAAACTTCACGTGAAGTCTGCTAAAAACTGAGTCTATTTCTTAAAAGGCTTATTTTTGAAGTTAACCAACATTAAAATTATTTGACCAAAAAAAATCTAGAAATTTGTCTGAAAGTGCAGACTTCACATGAGTCTTCTAATATTTTGCAGACTTCACATGAATTCTTCTAATATTTTGAAGACTTTATGTGAAGTATACGTTTGATAGTAAAAAATAGACCCCACGTATGATTTGTGCGCAATTAATAAAAAGATTATAAAATATGGTAGACTTCAAGAGAACTCTTCTATATTTTGTGTACGACTTCTGTTGAAGTCTACTTCGTCAGAGACTTCATATGGAGACTTCTGTTATTAAAGTCAAATTTAGCCAATTGCAAAAGTAACATCTGTGTTATAGAGTAGATGATATGTCTGGTTTTTGACGTTCCTTAGGGCCATATTTTAAGTTGTTTTGCATCATATAGATAGTATTCCTTTTATTTAGGGCCGTTTAGGTATGTTTTGCATATTTTGCATTTGCATTTGCATTTGCATTTGCATTTGTATTTGGAGCAACTTTAGGTGCTTAGGGAGCTTTTAGGAGCATTTTGGAGCTAAATAGATACAAGGAACGGCTTGAACGACTTTAGAATGCTTAGATGATCAAACGGAGCAGAGAAAGCCAAGATTTTGACTGCCACGCACCTCAGCCTTGCAGAATCCATGGCGAGGGCTGACTGAAGCTGGACCTATTGGATGCAAGTCCCCGCCTTTCTGAAGGGGAAGTAACCCTCGCACCCATGCTTCACAAATTAGCTACGAGTCCTAAGCTTAACTGAAGATGCAGAGCTTGCCTCTACCCCTCACCTTGTTGTTCTAGCTGCGAGGGCCACACCTCAACTCTATTTGTTTGACCATTTTAAATTGGTTTGACTGAGCACACTAGGTTATGACGTAAGTGAGCTATAAATACCTTTATAGCCCACAAAAACAGATTATGCACATTTTTGTGTTGATTATCCAGATATAAAAGCAATTTTCTCTCTAGTTTGTGTGTGTTCTTCGCTGAAGGATCTATTTGGGTTGAACTGATTATTAATTGCAATTCTTTTCTTTTCTTAAGGTCTTGTTTAGTGTTCTTTTCTCTTTCTACTTATGTATTCTATTTCTATTGCTGGGTTTGAGCTCTCGCTTGGGATGAGTGAGTTGATCAGCCTTGGGTGATGAGGAAACATGGTAGATCGATGTAGATCTTGGGAATCTAGTTTGCTTAAGCTTGAAATAGATGGAATCTTGCTGGATCTAGTGCTCTTAATGCCAATTTCATACTGGCCATTTGAATTTCAGTTCCCTTGCATTTTCGTCCACTATGTGTTCGATGAAATGCTAGTCTAAACTAGGATCTAGGATAGTCATCATTGGGTCAAGATATTGATTTGCTAATGAGATTGTTAGCTTCTATGGATTCGATCTTAAAAGTTTGCTTGATTTAATCCCGCTATGAGAATAGGTCTGGATTTATTGAGCAAAAGTTATGTTCATGAGAATGGCTTTGACATCGTTTATTCCTTGCTTGAGATTGATTTCCTAAGTGGTTTGTTAAGTATCCTAGCATCCCCTAGCTAAGCATCGATCATTGACCTTATTCCTCATCACCTAACTTAATTCCTATTGCTTTTACCTTGCATTTCATATTTACTTTTGATGCTTTGTTTTTGATCCAATTCCCTGTTTCATTATGCTCTGTTTTAGCTATTTGTTCTGTTTTGCTTTTATAGAAAGAGATTGTGACAGAATCTCTTCTTCTTTGAATTAGACTTGGATTAGCATAGTCGAGTAGATCTTAATTTCTTGCTACAACTGAGTTGGTTCGACACTCACCACTACTATACTCAATTGATTTGATTAATAAGACACAAAAATCGTGTTATCAAACTAGCACCGTTGCCAAATTAGTTGATTTAGTTTGAATTAGGAATTTTTGCTTTTTGAGACCAAGCCATTGTTACTCTTCGTATAAACAGGTGTTACTAAACTGTTTTCTCTGTTTTTGGTGTGTTTCAGGAGCCCTCGTAGGTTGCACTCGCAGGTCAGCTCCGAGGCCAGCCTAATCTCATGTACTCGCCGCCAATACTCCTAATGGATAAAACAACGCCAAATGAGTACACATATCAGGAACACTCTGATGTTCCTGAACACATTCATACCTTGTCACGCAAAATAGGGGCCGCTGAAGCACCAAATTCATACTCCCCACGGTATGGGATCAATCCACCACCCATCCCCACCAAAACTTTCGAGATCAAGGGTAGTCTAATCAACATGGTTCAGAGTCTCAAGTTTCATGGACTGCAATGTGAATACCCCCTTGATCACTTGGATGTATTTGAACGCCTTTGCAGAACAACACAGATTGATGGGATGAGTAATGATGAACTATGACTACGCTTGTTCCCATTTCCACTTGCAGAAAAGGCTCAAAACTGGGAAAACACTTGGCTCCAGGTCAGATCACATCATGGGCTAAATGTAAGAAAGCGTTCTTTGAAAAAATTCTACTCTCCTTCAAGAACGACTACGCCCCGCACAACCATATTCCACTTCTCTCAAAAGAGGTCAGAAACATTCAATCAAGCCTGGGATCGTTTTAAGGATTACGTGTCTCAATGCCCGCATCATAGCTATACCATCAAGGCTCTTTTCAGCACCTTCTATCAAGGTATTTGTTCTCGATACCGCACTCTTTTAGACACCGTGAGTAAAGGTAACTTCATGCACAAAGATGTAGCAGCTGGTTGGGAATTGATAGGAAACCTTACTCAAGCCCAAGAACAGGATAATGAACACAATGCTAGTAGCAAAATAAACTCAACCGATTCTGCTTTATCAAGTAAAAAGGAGATCCGAGTAATGAATGCCAAGATGGATAAGTTGCAAATAGTCTGACCAAAACAGGTTCAACCTCTCTACTTGGAAGAGCAAATTTTCCCCAATGGAAAATATGCGGATTGAAGAGGTATGCCTTCTCCACAACCCCAAAGCCAACACCATCCAACTACCAGTAGTAATGGAAGTGTTACAAGAGATATTAAGGGCACAAAAGATTATGGCTGCTGAACTCACACAAAAATTTGTTGAATTCCATGATCGAATTGATAGCACCCATTCAGACCTAAACCGAAAGATTGAGAGCCTTAACACAAGACTTCAACAAGTTGAGCAACAATAAGCCAATCCATTACCCTACGGGCCTTCCAGCCAACACCTCGTTATTCCTCCTCACGCCAACAACGAGGCTCTTTCCCAAAAAATGGTACCTAAAAGTGGACATGAGCTGACTTTCCGTGCTAAACATATTTCTAATACTGAGGACAGTATAAACAAAGAGTGGGAGGATGGTTTAAACATAGATATAGCTGATCAGTTAACTCCAAAGTCACCACTCGCCGACCTGCCTTGCAGCTCAAAACAGCGAGGGTAATCTTCTATGGAGGAAACCCTGCCAGACAAGCCACCTACAAGACACCTCAAAGCTACTACCAGTGAGGCCTTACTATGAGTACCACCTCTAACTGCGAAATCACATTTAGATCAAGAGGGAAAGCCAATAAAACTCATTCCCCCACCCATTAAACCTCAACTACCTTTCCCCCAGAGGTTCAAAAGAGATATTGCTGAGAACTACAAGGCTCTGTTCTATAGAAAAATCCAAGACATTGAGCTAAAAATCCAGCTAGTAGATGCTATCATGTTGATGCCTTCTTATCATAAGTTCCTAAAGATGCAGTAAAGGAGAAAAAAAAAGAGATTGAGGGGGTGGTGGTGCTAATGCAACATATCAGCGCTATAATTCCAAGAAAGGAAGTACCCAAGAAGTTAGGTGACCCCGGTACCTTTACCATTCCTTGCTCACTTGGACCTCTATCCTTTAGTAACTTCTTATGTGACTTAGGGACATGGATAAGACTTATGCCTCTCTCAGTTGCACAAAGATTGGGTTTCAGCACCTTCAAGACATGCAAGATATCATTGATCCTTGCTGATCGATATATGAGAACACCACACAGCTTATTAGAAGATTTACCAATCAAAGTGGGAGGAGTACAAATACCCACCTACTTTTTGGTGCTTGAAATGGATCAAGAGCCTAAGGACCCATTACTCTTTAATAGGCCTTTCCTAGATACAACTGGAGTGTTGATTTATGTGAGAAATGGAACAATCGGGCTAAATTTGGGTAAAGACATCATAGTGAAGTTCAATATGTGATTTGATTATAAATCTAGGGTTCACCTCTAAGCTTTCATACACAAAATATATGATTTAAGTTTGGGGGAGGGTCCTTGGAGATACTGACCTTGTGTTTTGTGATTCTTAGTGTGTTTCTCATGCATATCATCTAGGCTTCAAAAATCTATTAAGTTTGAGCATTCTGTGTTGCATTGCATTGCATATAAGGCATAGAAAACACCTAAAACTTTGATTTTTTTGAAAATTTATCCCACAAAAACTGTGTGCTCATGTAGTTGCATTGCATTTCATATAGGATCGAGTCCAGATGCATATGGAATAATGAGGATGATAACCGTTCAAACTTGATGATTGATATGCTAGACTCATGGCCTTAGTTCCAAGTTGTTAAATGCATTCCATGCTTGCTCGGAAAGTTAAAGCCGAACCATGTACGGAACATTTAGACTAAGTCTCATCTCATGATTGAATTTGCTTTAATTTGACGCCTATCCTTATTATGTGATAACCCTAATACTAATCTTTAATTATCACGTCTATGCATCAAGTCTGAATCTATGGGTAACTTAAAATACTTGGATTTTCTTTTTCCTTCATGCATCTATCTTGCTAATCCAAGTAGAATCCCACCATGCCGCAATATAATCTCCTTTCAAACCATGCTTTGTTTGTTGTGTGATAGAGAGGTCTCCTTTTTGGTGTAAACTTGGCATAAAGTGTTAGGTGAGAGCCGACAAAGTCATGACTCCATGTAGTATCTAGTTCATAATTTTTGGGCTAGACTAGGATTAGGTATGGTTTGGTTTGGATGTGGAATTTCTTGTGTCTAAGCAGAGAAGGAAAGGAAAGAAAAATGGGGTGAGATGATAAAAAACTAGTGGGAGAAAAGAAGGGGAAGTTATAAAGGTTAAAATTCTAATAAAGGTTTTTGGGGAAGCTAAAATGTGAAACAAGGTTTTAAGTGTAGAAAAGGGAAAATAGACCAAAAAGAGACTAAAGTTTTATACTAAGAAGAAAAGGAACAAGAACCGCAAGTAATGAAAGCCCATAACTGCTAAAAGAGTATAAGAAAACCCATCTCCCTAGACTAGAAATGGAAAAGCTTGAAGGAAAAGATGATCTTGTTGGCAGAAGAATGTGTAAACGCCTTGATAAATGGGTAGAATAGGATCAACCCTCGGGTCAAAATGGCTATGATGAGAACGAATATGGGGCATATGGGTAAAGGGATTCATAGATTTGTATGCATCTATTGGCACTCACCTTTAGCATTATGCTAAAGCTTATTCCATTTATGAGTGATCCTTGTGCTTAAATGACCAGTTACGAGTAGAGATCACCTTTATCTCTAAACCTCACCCATAGCCAAACAGATTCTTAGGAAATGTATAGACTGATTCATAGTTTAGAACTAAAGAATGCTACAAGTATAGGTAGATTTGAACGCATTATTAGGTTGTGACTGAGTTTGGAATCAACTTTGATTGACATGGCTAAAGTTTTTGAGTAAGGCTGGCTTGAACTGCATTTTAGAACTTGGAAACTAGGACCCTGATTTTTGCATTCGCTTCAGCTTGTTTCTAGTTCCAAATTCCCACCTTTGCACCTTCTTTTCCATCTTAGGTCATTGCACTTGCTTGAGGCCAAGCAAGATCTAAGTTTGGGGGAGCTGATATGTCTTATTTTAACATTCCTTAGGGCCATGTTTTGAGTTGTTTTGCATTCATATAGATATTATTTTCATTATTTACGGTCGCGTAGGTATGTTTTTGCATATTATGCATTTGCATTTGCATTTGGAATAACTTCAGGTGCTTAGGTTGCTTAAGCTTGAAATAGATTGAATCTCGCTAGATCTAGTGCTCTTAAAGCCAATTTCATACTGGCCATCTGAATTTTGGATCTGTTGCATATTCGCCCACTATGTGTTTGATGAAATGCTAGTCTAAACTAGGATCTAAGGTAGTCATCATTGGGTCAAGTTAATGATTTGCTAATGAGATTGTTAGCATCTAGTGGATTAACTGTTAATGTTTGCTTGATTTAATCTTGCAATGAGAATAGGTCTGGTGTTATTAAGCAAAAGTCTATGTTCATGAGAATGGCTATTGACATTGTTTATTCTTTGCTTGAGATTGATTCCTTGAGTGGTTTGTTAAGTATCCTAGCATCCCTAGCTAAACATCGATCATTGACCTCATTCCTCATCTCCCACCTTAATTCCTATTGGTTTTGCCTTGCATCTCATATTTACTTTTAATACTCTGTTTTTGATTCAGTTCCCCATTTCATTATGCTCTATTTTTAGCTATTTGTTCTTTTTTGCTTTTATAGAAAGAGATTGTGACAGAATCCCTTCTTCTTTGAATTAGACTTGGAGTAGAATAATCGAGTAGATCTTAATTGCTTGCTACAACTGAGTTGGTTCGACACTCACCAGCAGTATACTCAATTGATTTGAGTAACAAGCCACAGAAATTGTGTTAGCAGTATATTTCACTTGATGTATACTACATTTTGTTAAGACTACTATTTTGAAATGAAATTATGGAGAGTTCACATGAAGTCTACGAATAAAAGTCTTTATTCTGGGTAATTGTGAATATAACCTTTTAAAATGTGGACTTCAGGTGAAGTGTGTGTTCAAAAAGCCAATATTTAGTTAAATACATAAATAACATATGGAGACTTCTGGTGAAGTTTGCTTTTATCTTCGTAAACTTCATTTGAAGTCTACACTTGTAAAGTATACTTTAGGTGAAGTTTTAGAACATAAACAGTAGCCTTCAAGTGAAATCTTTTGTTTAGTTTTGTTAAAAATGCATTTAAAGTAAATTTAATCTTTTTTGGGTATTTTTCCAATGTGTTTATGATACTTTGTTTGTTTCTGTACAAGTTTAGCATGATTATAATTATAGTTAAGTCTGTGTAAGTTGTAGAAGTTATATAAGTAGTTAGATAATTCAAAGTAGATTTCACATGAATTCTACTCTAGGTAAACTTCATGTGAAGTCTGCTACGTAAATTTATGTATAATTCTATTTAAAGCATGTTTAAATTTTTCATATACTTTTATATAGTTTTTTATGTGTGTTTAATATTGTATTTGTTTATGTACAAGTTTAACATGTTTATATATTATAGTTACAGTTGTATAAATTTTAGGAATAATCTATGTAGTTAGCTCATTGAAAGCAGACTTCACATGAAGTCTACGCCAATGTTAGACCTCATGTGTATAACTTAGTAATTTACAAGTTCTTTTTGTAAGTATTTGTAAAGTTTCTATTTATTACAAATTTTGTTAATCCTAAGAGTTTTTCATTTCCTTACAACTTTATCCTTTCGCATATGAAGTATAAATCATGCCATAATATATGTTATTATCATAAATTGTGAAAAGAAACACTTTAATAAATTAGCCTACGTTGTCTGCAGTTCATCATTAAATTTAGAGAAGACTATTAATCAGCAAATGAAATTTACAACAGACTATGTACTTAATTAACCACTAAAATATAATAACAAAACCTATACTTAATTAGCAAATTACATGATAATTGTAGGTGGATCCGAGATCCTACTTTGGTCCACTGAAAACAACGGGTCGAATATAAAAGAATCACCCGGTTGCAAGCACTAAGTCTTTAACTCGGATAAAATACTCGACTGGGCAAAATATCTCGTTTCGGAAGGTTACACGAACCTGAAGGGAAGTTGGATGACACATCAGTATACAATAAACGAAAGTTTTCCTATTTCGACATGGAAAACTTCTACAAATCTTGCATGAATCTTAACAGATTCAATCTTATCAACAAGATTGTAAATCTTCCTTTATTTTCTACACATGTAAACTGCCTCTATATACTATAAATAGAGGCACAATCCTTCCGCAAGGAGGATCTTCTTTTTGGGCATTCAAAGTTTAATAAGAACATAACTTTGGCGTTCACCTGTCTTGTTTCTCAGTTAACTAAGCTCTTAATTCCGTTCAAATCCACAAGTGTCCTTACCCATTCTCTCCCACTCTATTAATCAGGAACCACCGTTTTAGTACTCGTTGTGCTGAAACCGGTTCCAACAGTTGGCGCCATCTATGGATAAGATATCGAAGGACATCTTCACAAAGGTAAGAGGAAACTCTGAGATTAAGAACATGGTGGAAGGAGAACTCACCATCGACTCACCAGAAAGGAGGGAACCTCTCCCTCAGGATCACACCAATCCAGTGGATGGATCAACCATGAATACAACTCAGACTCAAAAAGAGAGTCGACAGGAAACTCAGGAGGATGTAGATCTTCCACCGCCACCACCGGGGTCACCAACACTCGGAACTTTACTGCATAACCTGATCGCATAACATGAAGCTTCTGATCAAAGAAACGCCGAGAAGTTCAATTGGCTTGAATCTTGCTTGAATGAGAGTAGCCTCACGACTACGCAAGTCAGCAGGCCATGCGCAAAGGCATTGGCTAGCGTTAAGATAACACTATTATGGGACTTTCCAAGTCCACAACCCCGTCACCACCTTGGTACAGGATCACTTCACTATACCGAACACGTTAAGACAGAATGGCCAAGTAACTTTGGACAATGTGACCGTATTGAGGATGATGGATGACATAAAATCTAAATTTCATCAAGCTACCAGCTCGGCACCAGAGATAGGAAGGATCCTATCTTAGGCGCAAAACTCACCACTCACACCGCAACTATGGAGAATCTTGGTAAATAGAGGGTTACGGCTCTCATGCCCCTCTTACGATGGAAACTCGGATCCCATAGAATTTATGAGCGCTTTCAATGTCATGATGAATCGTACCAACTACACTGTAGACAACAAAGACATAGCTTACTGCCAGCACTTCGCAGAACTTAACCGGGGATGCCTTAGTATGGTTCACCAGACTTCCTTTCGGGTCAATCAAAAGCTTCTATCAGCTTGTCGAGTTGTTTATGAAGCAATATGCTTTGTTTGTCAATGAGGACACCTCAACTGCCGAACTGAGAACCTTGAGGCAAGGCTTTGATGAACCCTTGAAGTCGTATCTCGTACGCTTCAAGAAGATACTGACCAAAGCCAAAGTCAGTGACGACATGGCTACCAAAGCCCTTCGAACTAGAATGGTGACCGATGAGGCGCTAAAACAGGTCCTTTTTGTCAACAGGCCCAATATGATCTCTGACGCCTTATGTAGAGCAGCGAGACATGCATAATATATAGAGGAAAAACAAATCCTCTCACAAAACCAAAGTGTGTAGCAGAATTCTGTAGCCAAGGAGCAGAAAGAATTGCATTAAAAGCCTAGACAGCATAATAGAGGCAAAGCAAACTCGGAAACTGCTTTCCGAGTCGGAGAGAATAATAGCCTTCGCAAAAAATCATTCAATAACACCTGTAACCGGAACAAGTATTGTGGGTTCACAAGAAACTGGGCCATTAGACCGCAAGGTGCAAACAGCTGCAAGAATTCCTTGCTGAGAAATTCAGTAAAGGAGAATTGGAGGTCTCAGAAGAAGAAACCCATAATTACAAAGCACAGAAGCGGAAAGAAGCTGAGCAACGAGAAGCCGCTTTCAAAGTGGCAAAAGCCAGAAGGAGACAATGACGGATCTGGCGATCCACAAGTTGTTATCGATGTAATCATGGGCGGATTACAATTTTGCGATGACACTATTCGCTCAATCAAGAAATATGAGCGAAAGGTAGTCGTCTGAGTCAACCAGGAGCCCGCCCAAGAATGTATGCATGTCATGGATTCAATGATCACTTTCATTGTGTAATACGCCAGAGGAATTAGTTTGCCACATAATGACCCCATAGTTGTCAAACTCCGAGTTGCTGATTGTGATGTTTCACGAATTCTCATCGATTCTGGGAGTTTAGTGGATCTCATATTCAATGAAACTCTTGAAAATATGGCACTATTGGATGTCCAGCTTAAACATGTGGACAGAACATTGACTGCATTTGGCGGAAGCACAATCAATGCAATCAGAATGGTAAAATTAGCAATCCGAGTTGCTGGGCTTACGAGATGGATAAAACTACTTGTTATAGATAAACAACCAATCTACAACATGATCTTGGGAACACCTTGGATACACGCGATGAAAGCTGTGTCATCGAGCTACCAGCAATGCGTTAAAATTCTAATGAACAAAGGAGTCTACACACTCAAAGGCGGTCATAAAATGGCCAGAACTTGCTTCATTGTCGAGTTGAAGTTAAGGAACAAATCATGCATGATCACGGCATCAGTAGGAAGTAGGGCACTAAGTGAACCACCTGATCCTGAGAAGCCTGAACAATAACCTGTCGAGCTTGTCAACATCGATTTGGCAAATCCGATAAAGTGTGTAAGTATCGGTATTGACCTAAGCAAGTCCATCAAGGAAAAGCTAATACATCTCCTTGAAGAGAACGTGGCAACGTTTGCATGGAAACCAAGCGATATGCATGGAATCGATTCGGATATCACAAGTCATAGGCTAAATGTCGATCCGTTATATAAGCCAATTAAGCAGAAAAGAAGAAAGCTCAGACCAGAAAGAAGGAAGGTCGTGATCGAAGAGGTCAAGAAGCTGGTTGAAATCGGGTCAATCACTGAAGTTCAATATCCTGAATGGCTAGGTAATCCTGTAGTCGTTCCCAAAAAGAAGTGGCAAGTCTGCGTCGACTTCATCGATCTTAACAAAGCCTGTCCAAAGGACAGCTATCCACTACCCAATATCGACCAAATTGCCAAAGCAATGGCCGGGAACAAACTTCTCTCATTTGTGGATGCTTTCTCGGGATACAATCAGATCCGAATGCATCCTGACGACATGGAAAAGATGTCGTTCATCAAAGAGTGAGTCACTTACTGTTACAAAGTAATGCTATTCGGGCTGAAGAATGCTGGAGATACCTATCAACACCTAATTAACAAAATGTTTACCGATCAACACGGGCAAACCATGGAAGTATATATTCACGACATGCTAGTGAAATTGCTAAGGGCAGAGACCCATGTGGATCATTTAGCCTGTTGCTTCAAAACTTTGATTAAGTACCAGTTGAAACTTAACCCAGCAAAATACACATTCGGAGTTATATCAGGAGAATTCCTCGGATACATAGTCACTCAACGAGGAATTGAAGCAAAAAACCAAAGCAGGTCGCAACAATTCAAGAGATAAGCAGGAAGTTCAGAGATTGACAAGAGAAATAGCCGCCCTCAGTCGCTTCATATCATGCTCAACAGACAAATGTCTTTCATTCTACAACTTGTTGCGTGGAAACAAAGATTTCAAGTGGGACGAAAGCTGTGAGAAAGCTTTCTCCCAGTTGAAGGAGTATCTCTCAACTCCGCCGATACTCACCAAGCCAGACAACGGAGAACCACTCTATTTATATATTACGGTTTCCACCTCGGCTGTTAGTGGTGTACTAGTTCGAGATGACATAGGAACTCAGTACTCGATCTTCTATATCAACAAGTCATTAGATGGAGCCGAGTCTCGATACCCAACCACAGAGAAACTTTCACTAGCAGTAGTTACCTCTGCGAGGAAGTTACGCCCTTACTTCCAATCCATACCATCGTAGTGCTAACAAATAAGTCAGGACGACTAACAAAGTGGGCAATCGAGTTAAGCAAGTACAATATCGAATTTAAGGGAGTCACAAGTCTTAGCCGACTTCATAATTGAATTATCACCGGATCTAGAGCTTCTAAGCTTTGAAAAAGATCAAACATGGAAGATTTACCTGGATGGATCTTCCTCACAACACTGCTCAGGAGTAGGGATTCAACTAGGGAGTCCCACGAGAGAAGTTCTAGAATAGTCATTTCGACTTGCATTCCCTGCTTCAAACAACGATGTAGAGTACAAAGCATTAATTGTTGGAATAAAAGTGGCTAAGGAAGTTGAAGCCACTGACATGAGCTGTTATTGCGACTCCCAACTTGTTGTCAACGAAGTAAATGGAGGTTACGACACAAAGAATGACCAAATGGAAGTGTACTTTTGTGTGGTAAAGGAGATAACCAATGACTTGAGATTTCGAATCAATAAAATCTCGTGGTCCTAGAACACATCTGCTGATGCTCTAGTCGCTCTTGCATCCACAACAGATCCCGTCCAAAGAAGAATCATCCCAGTAGAAAGCATAGACATGCCAAGCATAAGCCTACCAATGGGATATATAGAACTCGTCTGGGCAATAGACAAAGTCCGAGAAGGTTCTGATTCCAAGATGGCAGACGCCAAGCATAACAAAAAGCAAAAAATAGATTGGCGGGATTAAATCTTAGCCTACATCATAGATAGCAAAACGCCATACGATAGGTGGGCTGCACGCCGTTTAAAAGCCAAGTTTACTTTTTACGCCCAAGTCGGCGAAAAAATTTACCGAAGAAATTCAAATGGGGTCTTGCTTATGTGCGTTCATGGAAACAAAGTCAATGAGATCATCAAGAAAGTGCACGATGGAGCGGGAGGAAACCACAACAGTGGAAGAACACTCTAAAAAAAGATTAGAACACTCAGCTACTATTGGCCAACCATGTCGAAGGATTGCGTCGAGTACACTCATAAATGCGACAAGTGCCAAAAGCACGGGCATACTATTCACACTCCAACCAAGGAGTTAACATCCGCAATAATGCCTTATCCATTCATGTGATGGGCAATGGATATAGTTAGACCATTACCGTCATCCCAGCAAAAGAGGTTGATGCTTGTAATGACTGACTACTTCTCAAAATTGGTCAAAGGAGAAGCTTGCTCTCAGATTAAGGATATGGATGTAACCAAATGATTATGGAAAAATATAATCTGTCAACACGGTCTCCTATATGAAATCGTAACAGACAACATATCTCAATTCATCTCGGCAAAATTTACTAACTTTTGCGCCAGATGGAATATCTGAGTAAGCAAGTCAACATCGCGAAACCCACAAGGAAACGGTCAAGCAGAGGCCACAAACAAACAGATCCTTGATGGTCTAAAGAAGCGACTCTTTTGAAAATAAGGGAAGTTGGGCTTCCGAGTTGGAAGGAGTATTATGGTCTCATCGGACCACACCTCGGCGATTAACCAGGCAAACTCCATTATCCCTTTCTCACGGAATAGAAGCAATGGCTCCAGCACAAATAGCAGTGCCAACTCTACGCCGTGAACGTCTTTCCAAAAACAAGAAAGCAAACAATGATGCTATGGAAAATATTATTGATGAATTGGAAGAGGAACGTAACGAAACACTTCTCCGAGTACAAAACTATCAACAACAAGCCGCAAAGTACAACAACAAGAAAGTACGCAGACGCCCTCTCGGTGAACTAGATGCGCAATTAACGCATTACTATCTACTTAATTAGTTATGTAATGAGAACTACGTCTTGGCTTGATTCCTTCAGGGTACATAGGTAGCCTTTGCGTCCAGCTAGAACTTTATTAAAATTTTATTTGTCGCAAGTTGGCATTCAAAAAAAAGAGACAGGATTACACCCTATATCTTCACAAGTCACATACCGAGATAAATTCTCGCAAAATCTTACAAACACAAAATTATCTTATAAGCCGAGTCTTAAAATCTTGCCAAGCTCAACCTCAAAATACTTACTAAAGCAGAGGAATTCTGTCAAATTCTAAACATCAAAAATTCACGACTAGAACCTAGTCCTTATCTTAAATGCTGAGTTCTAAACTCGCCAAGCCTAATCTCAAAAAACTTACAATCATTGAGTTTAAATCTCAAAAACCGCTGACTAAGACCTAGTCATCATCTTGGAAAGCAAATTCCCAATTTCACCGGGTTCAAGTTCGAGGAGCTTATGCATTAAGAGATTAACCTTTCGTAACATTGACATGAGTTTAATGTTTAACAGGAAAGACAAGGCTTAAAGCTTTGTATAGATTACCCGAGATGGAAGTCTCGCTAAACAATGCAACAAAGTTCCATACAGGTTCATGAGAACAGTTCTCGTCAAAGGATGGAAACATAGCTTAGAACAGGTTCATTGAAATAGTTCTTGTTAAAAGACGAAAACATAGCTTAGAACAGGTTCAGGAGATTAACTTCTCTCAAAAAAACGGAACTATGTTGCGTACAGATCAAAAGACAAAGCATAGCTTTGTACAGAAATGCTGAGAATAACTTCACACCAACGACAGAACATAGTTCTATACACATCAAAAGACAAAGCATAATTGCACAAAAATGCCGAAATTAATTTCTCGCCAAACGACAGAACATAGTTCCGTACAGACTTGCCGAGATTGAAATCCCACTAACAACAAAGCAAGGCTTTGTAATTGCGAGATTAAAGTCTCAAATAAAGTCATAACATGATTTATGAACTAGGAAATTGGAAATCCTTTAGACCAAGTTTTACGAATACGGTTTCTAAGTCCAAACTTCTTAAAATTCAAACTGAGTCCTAAAATCTCAGTTTTAAAGTCGCATAATGGAAAGTTCTCTTCGAACGCTAAAACGAGATTAAACTCTCTAAATGCAGAAAGAAACTTGTCTAGACGAACAAATACAAAAAAAGGATTTCGGAAACCATAATTTGTAAAATGACAAGTCAAAACATTTAAGCAATTATTTCATTCATTATCCAACATCAAGTTTCATTTCATTTAAACAGGAAAAGCATTTACAAAAGTACTGAGTACTTACAAAATATCCAACCCTAAAGGCCTAGTGCCGACTATATAAGAAGACTACGACAAAGCACAAAAAAAATCATGGTGCTTCTGTGAGTCTACTTTCATCAACAGTGGAAGCCTCTCCAACTTCAAAAACTGGGATGACCAAGTCCCCCAGAAGCAGCGGTGTCAAGCTCTCCTTATCAATGAGCTCTTTGAACTCGTTCACTTTGGTAGTTATCGAGTCTATAACTTCGGTAGGAACATTGATTCCACAGTTAGAAAGAAATTGGAGAGCATTTGCCGATCCAATAAATTGAGCATACGACAAACGAGTCTCAAGGTTCCTATCAAGATCGTTAAAGCGAGTAGCAATCCGATCAAAACGGCTGGATAGGCGCTCAAGAAGAACTTCAAAGATTATCAAAATCTCAACAGTCAAAGCACGATGAAGTCGAGAATCAAAGTTCCCCATCACCAAAAGTAACTCGGTATGGAGCTTTAGAACCTCGTCATTAGCTTTCTCGGCAGATTTAAAGGCAGCACTCCGATCGGAATCAACACAATCTAGCGATTCCGACAATTCCAAATTTTGAGCTACCAACTTGAGGACGTTTTCACGTTCCACTTTCAACTCGTCCTTAGTACGAACAAATTCTTCCTTGGTAGCAGAAAGTTCAGATCAAAGTTCTACCACTTCTAGGTAGTCCTCAGCAACTCGGGCAGGCGTACCCCTACCTCTTCCACAAGCGCAACCACTCCTATCTTCCCTCCTTGGAGAACAATTCTTAGTGGCGTATCACTCCTCGCCCTATTTGTAGGCCACAATTTTCCCGGGCCAGAATTTGAAGGAACCTCCATTATGTCACGAATTGGGGGAGCGGAGGGTACAGAAACCCTAGAAGGACCTCCAGAGGGTAGGACATTCAAACCCTCAAGTGTAGAGTTAACACAAGCCTCAACATTTGGAAGTTTAAAATCATCAAGACCCATTTTTGTAAGGCAGAATGAAGAAAAGAAGTACAAAATTTTTTAAAGAAGTTTGAAGGTAGAAGAACTCGTAAATCATGAAAGCAAGTTTGAGAATATGAAAAGTGAATGGTAAAAGAAGAAGAAGTACGGTATTTATAGAAAATTAATGAAATATTAAACGATGCAAAGCTGAAATTATGAATGAGCGAGAAGTAATCGAAGCAACGCAATGCGGTAATAATGATGATTCGCATAAAATCGAGGCGACTGTTCAAATGACCCACTGGAAAATTGATACGTGGAACAAATATTCTGGAAGAGGAAACAAACTTTCTGACTCGGAAATTTGGCACTAGAATTTTCCAAGTCTGGGGGGGGGGTACAATTGTTGGAGGTGTATTCGAGATCCTACTTCGGTTCATTGGAAACAACAGATCAAATATAAAAGAATCATCTGGTTGTAAGCACTAAGTCTTCAACTCGGATAAAATACTCGACTCGGCAAAATGTCTTGTCTCGGAAGGTTCCATGAACCTTATGGGAAGTCGGATGACACATCAGTATACAATAAACAGAAGTTTTCTAGTTCCGACATGGAAAACTTCCACAAATCTAGCCTAAATCTTAACAGATGCAATCTTATCAACAAGATTTGTAAATCTTCCTTTATTTTCTACACATGTAAACCGCCTCTATAAACTATATATAAAGGCACAATCCTTCCGCAAGGAGGATCTTCTTTTTGGGCATTCAAAGTTTAATAAGAACATCAATTCGGCCTTCACCTGTCTTGTTTCTCAGTTAACTAAGCTCTTACTCCCGTTCAAATCCACAAGTATCCTTGCCCATTCTCTCCCACTCTATTAATCAAGAACCACCGTTTTAGTACTCGTTGTGCTGAAACCGGTTCCAACAATCATCATCATCATCTTGTCATTTTGGAAAGCATTCGCAAAAATTCTGCCTCGACCATCTAAGTATGAGATTGTACGAACATAAATGAAAGAAAACTAAATTTATTAGGTACTCTAATGAAATTAATAAAACTAAATCTTAAAATAAGTCTGGTAAAGAAGTCTAATTGAGAGTCTTCTTAAGAAGTCTGCTTTAAAAGTATGCTTAAAAGAACCAATGAAAATACTTAATAGAAATGTAATTTTTTTTTTGTCAACTGAACTCCACGGAACTGGAATATTGTTCACATAGACTTGATTCCTAGATAACCCTTTAACGGATCGTGCTAAGAAGTCGACTTTGTGATTTAGTGCGCACGGGATCACATAGAAATGTAATCTTCAACGACAAAAGATAAAACTATTGATTCTTACACAATAGTTTTATTAAAAATATAAACTTTAATAAGAAAATTTCAAAAAATCAAGACTTTCACATACTATTTATTAGAAACTTAAATCTTATAGAAGAAAAAAAATAAATTTCCTTATCAAAGTCATTAAAGTTATAATCTTTAACTAGAAAAAAATATTAAATTTTAAGAAAAAATACATTTTTTATAGAAAAAATCCAAGATACTAAGTTTTCCTTAAAACAATCTCAACCAAGTATGATATAAACAATCATATCAAAAAAATTCCATCTTTAACTAGAATAGACCACAAAAACTAGAACTTTTCACCAAATATCATTTTAAAAACAAACTTTTAACTAGAAAACACAAAAAAAACTAAAACTTGCACACAACTATCATTACAAATTAAATCTTTCACAAGAAAATTTCAAAACAACAGATCTTTCACAAGATTTTTTTTAACATTGATCTTTCACAAGAAAAGTTTTAAAAAAATGTTTGACAAGAAAAGTTCAAAAAAAATCTTTCACAAGAAAAATTCAAAAAAATGATCTTTCACAAGGAAAATTTTAAAAAAGTAAGATATTTCACAAAAAAAATTCAAAAAATTGATATTTCACATCATATTCATTAAAAATGTAATCTTTAACTAAAAAAAGATAAAAAATCAATTTTTTCACAAGATCTCATTTGATCTATTACAGGTACCTTCACATTTGCACCTCGCCATCCACTTACAAGGCTCAATAATTTTTTGCAACAATCTCAGAACTCGCACCCACTGCTCGCATCTTCCTGGTCGAGTTATGCTTTTCTAGGTCATTTTCCTGAGTTCATACAGACTAGGTCCAAAAGCAATAAGAATCTACTACGGTAGTTAGACAAAATCCATTTGCTTCCAAGGGAACTCAGAGGGCAAAGGGAGAGGATTCAGGTTGAGAACACATAACCAGTTGAAATAAATGCTAATACAACTCTAGATGGATCCACCAACAGCACACCCTATTGTCCACAACTCATTCCACCAGTTGCACCTCAAGCTCGCAGGCCTAGACATAATGGAGCTGGTGATGCCCCTAGTATCCACACTCAGAGGCATGGAATTTTACCATCACCAATCCGAAATAACAACTTTGAGATCAAGAGTGGTCTGACCAATATGGTTCAAGGTAACAAGTTCCATGAATTGTCTTCTGAAGATCCTTTAGATCACCTTGATGAATTTGGGAGGACTTGTGGTTTGACAAGGATAAATGGTGTGTTTGAAGATGCTTTAAAGCTACGCCTCTTTCCATTCTCACTTGGAGACAAGGCTCACATATGGGAGAAGCACCTTCCTCAGGGAACAATCACATCATTGCCTGAATGCAAAAGGGTGTTCCTTACTAAGTTTTTATCTAACTCAAGAACATCCAAGTTGGGAAATGCCATTTCAAGCTTTGCTTAAAACAACACATAATCTTTAGCTGAGGCATGGGAAATGTATAAAACATATAGTCTCAATGCCGACATCACGGTTTCACCGATGAGTCTATCATAAGTCAATTCTACTAAGGTGTTCGCCCTAATCTTAGGATGTTATTGAACACAACAAGCCATGGTAACTTCTTGAACCAGGATGTAGAAGATGGTAGAACTTTAATCGAGAATTTGTCACTTGCTGATGGCCAATGGTGAAGATTATGATTGCACAATCAGAGGGTCAGGTGATTCAAATTAAGTTAGCAGGAAGGAGTTTAAGACTCTATATGACAAGTTGGACAAGCTGTTAATGGTTCATAACAAGCGAGTGAACCTTATAGAGGAAGAACATGTTCAAGAAAGGGAGGAAGATAAGGTAGAAGAAATCAATTTTGTTCAGAATCAGGAGGACAAAGGCAATGGAATAACTATAAGCAAAGTCCAAATCTTTCTTATAAGAATAACAATGTGGCAAACCCCTCATGATCAGATTCATCCACTTCAACCTACGCAAACCAAATCTTGGTTCCCTAAGTAGAAATACCACCAGAGCTTGCAGTCGGCACCAGCTGCGCCTCAAGCTTCAGCACATACTCAGCAAGCATCATCTGACGTTATGGATTTTCTATAGCAAATCCACAAGGGGTAAACAACACAAGAAGATGAGCAAACTAAGAAATTTGCTGAGGTTCACCACATGATTGATACTTTTCACAATGACCTGAATTTTAAGTTTAAGACTTTCAATGCGAGGCTAAAATATGTGGAGAGCCAACAAGCATCTTCATCTGTGAAGATTATTGGAAAAGTACTTGGAAAAGTAGTTCAAAATCCAAAGGAATACACGACTTAGTTAATCACACTCAGAATTCTTAAAGAGTCCACCGCGAGCTGAAAATGTCAAGAACACCGAGGCCAGTGTGATCCAAGAAAGGGAGGGAAAACAAGCTGAAAATCAACTCTACCAACAGACCTTGCATCCAGGCCTCGCCATCCACCATGAGTTGTACCTGGAGAAGTTAAAAACTTTGCTGTTGATAATGATTTGAGTACACCTGTGTCTCAAACCCCAATAAGTCCTAAAGCACCCTTTCATGGATACCTAAAGAAGGATCATACAGTGAAGTATAGGGAGCTTTTTGACAAACAAATGAAAGAAATTTAGTTGAAGATCCCACTCCTTGATGCATTTGCTCTTGTTCCTTAGTATCAAAACTTTCTCAAGGAAGCATTCAAGGAGAAGTTGTAGTTGAAGGAATGGTAATTGGTAATAGAGACCTTTGAGTGTAAAGCTCCAGCTCAAGCTAAGATTTTTTTTGAAACGTTAGAGGATTCAGGAACTTTTACTCCACCATGTTCTTTGGGTAATCTCATTTTCAAGAAGGGACTTTGTGATCTAGGAGCTTCCATAAGTCTAATGCCTTTCACTGTGGCAAAGAGACTAAACTTCAATGATTACAAATTATGCAAGCTATCTCTGGTCCTGGCAGATAGAACTATACAATCACCTCATGGTTTAATGGAGAATATGCCCATCAAGATTGGCAATGTGTATATCCCTACTGAATTCATTGTAATCAATATGGATGAGGAGCCTCAAGACCCACTGATTTTGGGTAGATCATTTCTAGCATCAGTTGGAACTATAATTGATGTCAATAACGGAACCATCAAGCTGAATCTAGGTAAGGACATCAAGATGGAGTTTGATATGAATGGTAATTTGAAGAGGCCAACCATTGAAGGCCAAAGCTTTACCATCATGTAGATCATTGATGACGAGACTGCTAAGAATGATGAGGAGGAACTCTAGTTTCTCTCCCTACACCACACTAGTCAGTAAAGTGTGAAGAGTCGAGCTTGAGACTCTAAACAAGCTCACATGATAGAAAGTCCAGTGCATATCCTTCTATATAAACTTTGCTTCAAGTTTTTACATTTTCATTTTGTTTCTGCTATATCTTCTTGCTTGCGGTTGGATAGTTGGGTTTTCATGTCATTGAGCTTAAAGGAACCGAACGGAGTATTCAAGGCATCAACTAGGCAAGGCTGAACCCTTGCGAGCTAAGAAACTACTACACTCAACACAACAACTCGTTTGGCAAGGAAGATGTTGTGCTTGACCACCTGATGGCGAGCTTATATCCTGTTTACGGTGATGTACTCATTGAGTGATGGCATAGGGGACTCATTCTGGAGCATTAATTCATGATCCCCTATTGCTAATCATACTATTCCACTCAAGTACATAACCTTATTTCCTTAGCCTAACGATTTAATTTTGCAGCAATTCTATCGCTTAATCCATGGATATTGATTGATGATAATTAGAATTAAGACTTGATTTGCTCATACTAAACCGACTCCATATATATATGTATATGTTTCTTACTTTATGAATGCCTTTTTCATGCGGGAAAATGATCTATAGGAGTTGGGGTTATAAAGGCCCAGTGAATAGTACCCATGACTAGCTAGGAAAGTGGCCCATGAGAGTGAGCCCCAATTGTGCTTCTAGAAGCCTTGGTTAAGTTGACTACTATGGTTGGCAAGGGAAGCGAGGCAAGTTAAGGTTTTGTGGCTGATATTGGTCTGGTTCAAAATTTGTGGGCAAGAGTGAAGCCTTCACTTTGAGTGTAGCTGGCGAGGCACATGGGTTGTGTACTTTGTGTCTCCTCTTCACATGGCTTTGTCTCCCACGCCTAAAGAAAAGAATCTTCACTCTCCCTCTATAAAAAGAAGCCTTGCCATTCTGATTATCCTCTCACTACAAGCTCTCTTTCTTTTCATTATGTCTAAGCGAGTTCCCAGAAGAAGAAGTTCTATTCCCTGAAACCTGACAAGTTCTAGTGGCGAGTTCAGGCAAAGAGGTTCTGAGTTTGAGTTTTTAGGGACGAACGGTTATAACTCGGCCATGAACCAGTGAGTCCGACCTGAGAGGCGTGAGTCAGAAGTACAAGAAGAAAAGTTTTGCGGAGCTGAAGGTCACAACTCGCCGGAGCCACCACGATATCATTGTTCTGGTGGTCTTAAAAATTCCTCTACTCCAATTTCTCTCCATTTGCTGCATGTCCAACTACTCCAACACTGAGAGGCAACCTGACCGAATCCATTGGAAAGCTCATAAAAGGGTAGCTGAATGAAAGCAACAAAGGTTGATTCTGCGTGACGAGAGTGAAGAGGAGGAGCCTCCTATTGAGCCAAGTGAAGGAAATGCTGGTTCAGGGAAAGAAAAAGAAAGAGAGGAGCCATATACCGAGTATAAGAAGAACACCAGAACCTTGACGAGAGATGGGTACAAAGAGGAAGAAGCTTGAATGGCATACGAAGTGGATAAAGCTGAATATCAAGGCAAGGCAGCGAGGAAGAAAGCTACACCCAAGAGGGCTTTTGAGGCACTGAGTATGATGGGGTTTAGAGAGACTATCTATCCGCATAAACTGGCGATGAACAAGATGGGCAGTACAGAGATGTTGACTTGCTGTTTGAGGCTTGTGGGTTGTCATACTTTGTGACATTGGTCTCCAAAACCTACAAAGAAGAGACAAATCAGTTCCTAGCTATGGTGGAAGTCCACGAGTACGTCACTAAAGTTCTCGCTTTGCTGGAACAAGATGGAGTTCGGTATATAACATTTAAGGTACACAACCGCAATCACAAGTTCACATTTTAGCAGAGGAGCTGTTCGGTTTTTGATCTGGGGAAGTTGCTTATCTAAGTATATATGGGAGTGACTTGGATGAAGTCTGGTGTATGCTCAATGGAGTTGAGGAGTTTGTTCCATTAAGGTGTAAGGGTAGCTAGATCAGACATCCGTGTATCAATTATGCAAGAAGAGCCATCGCTAACCTTCTCTCTACAAGACCATCACGAGGTCCAATCAATATGGGAGAGATGCAGATGCTAAACATAGATTTTAAGGAGGTTGTAGGAGAAACACCCAGTGGAAGAAAGATCCTGGACATGACGCCAACTCTGGTTTGGCATTTGTTCTATGTAAGCACCTCACTACCTATAGAACAAGAGCTATGACCCAAGCAACCAGAGGCAAGCCTAAAGCGATTCATATTAGTAGTATTAGGACTCAGATTATGGGGCTTGTGGAGTTAATATCGATGAGTCTGCATGGATAGAGCTGAGGCTCATGAATGTTGCATATTTAAGAGGCACAAATATGTTAGCCAATGAAGAGAAAGATATAGAGTTGCTGTACATATTCATTCATCCGAAAAAACCAGATGCTAAAATTGCTCTTTCCAGCCCATAGCTAACTTTAATCAAATAAGCGAGGAATCTGCAATTTATACCTCCAGTTAGCACTTTCGCGGATGCTCAGGTACAACCGCAAATACCTCCTCCAGCTCCATCAGAAAATGAAGATGAGATAGAACGAGAGAGCTACTTCTTCGAAGAGTTTGTGGCACTAGACAACAAGTCCCAGCACAAAAAGCTCACAATCGTATAGGGAAGCTCCAAAAGTTGGGAAAATGGCTAGTTAAGAAAGTGAAAAGTCTGAGAAAGGGGAAACAAGAGTGGAAACGAGAAAGGGAGGACCTTAGGAGAGAAATGAATGCTCTGAAGGATAGGTTCAGTGTAGAAACTTCTCAACCAGAAGCTCTAACTTCACCACAAAGGAAACACTAAGTTTTAGTAGAAGAGACACATATGCCACCACCAGCTCCAGCGAGGCACTCATCAGCTGATGGCTGTCTGATTCATAGAAGGAGAAATCTAAAAGGGACACCTCGCAGTCAGCCCTCGCCAAGCAGACCCGCGAGGCTGAATTGAAGCTGACCCAATGCCCATGTATGTTTTCCCTTGGAAGAGGCACCACCGAAGCCATACCAAAACCACACCAACTACACTCTTGAGGATATGAATTCCTCAACCTCACACCTATTTGACTTCAAGTGAGGTACCAAGATCCAACCCTTCCATTGTATATACCATTGTATTTTAATTGTTTTTGCTTGTTGTTGGTCTAGAATTCTTCTTCAGACTGTTATCTACACAAGGGACTGTGTGATTTGAGTTTGAGAGGATTCTAGAGGACATTTGATCATGTTTTCTCTGTTCTTATTTTGAATTCTAATTATGCAGTCACATAAGTTTTATAAAAATATTCAGCATACTTTGATCATGCATTATATGCGGCATAGAAAAGCACAAAAGAGTCGATAAACCTTTTCCAAAACCAGAACACATAGTGTTCATTTAGTCGCATAGCATGTAGATTTAAGTCTAGTCCATGCATAGGGAATTATGAGGATTATTTCCATTTAAACTGCCGATTCAACTTTCTAAAATCATCGCCCTTGTTGATAGGTTTCGGCTGCATTCATTTTTTCTCTGAAAGTGAAAGCTGAACCATGCTAGGAATTTCCTGAAAATCTTATGCCTTGATTGAAATTGCTGTGATTTGATGCTTGTCCTTACTAAGTGGTAACCATAATCTGATTGTTAATTGTCATGTCTTTGCATCAATTTAGAGTTTGTGGATAGAATAGAATACTTGAGTTATCTTTTTCCCTCATGCTACTATCCTATTAATCCAAGTAGAACCCCAACATGTTGCACATTGCCTTCTTTCAAACCATACTATGCTTGTGTATGATTGTGAGGTTTGTTTTCGGTCTAGCTTGGCATAAAGTGTTAGGTAAGAGCTGATAAAATCATAGTTTCATGTAGTTTATGGTCCACGATTTTTGGACCACACTAGGACTAGGTGGTTGATTTCAATTTTGTTAGGTTTGGGAATGCTTGTGTTTAAGTAGGAAAAGCAATGAGAAGGAATAAATTGAAGAAGTAAATGCTCTAACTGAAAGAGTCAAGGGAGAAAAATAGCTCAAAGTATAAGTTTATAAGTTCTAGTAATGGTTTTTGAGAAAAAATTGAGAAAATAGTTCTAAGCAAGAAAAAGAAAAGTAGATTAAATGTCTAGAATGTCGTGTGAATGAAAAAAGATAGAACCAAAGCGTAATAAGAAAACCCAAAACCGATAGAGTGCAGAAACCCCTCCCCTTAGACTAGAAATGGAAAGCTTGAAATGATGTTTCTATGGGAAGAAAAGAAAGATGGCTCATGATTGATTGGATAGAGTAAGATAATTTTTTGGGTGAGATTGGCTAGGTTGATGTTGATTCCGGGTGCATTGGGTAGATAAGGTCATGGTTTTGTATGCGCCTGTTGATATGTTAGGATTTTTGCATATTCTAGGAGCTTTACTTAGTATATTTTACATCCATATTAGAGCATTTTCACCATTTTTAGTGTCCTCCTAGGCTTAAGTTCACATTGTGCACTTGCATTGCATACATCTTGCATTTGGAGTAAATTTGAGGTATTTTGGAGGTTTTTCAGAGTGTTTTAGCCACAAATGGATGCAAGGAGTCTTTTGGACCTCATTGCAGTCAAGAAAGCACCAAAGAACGCAGCTAGGATGGAGTTCTCGACTGCCTCGCAGCTTTCCCTTGACCAGCCAAGTGCAAGCCTCATGAAATCAAGAAATTCAAGCTCCCCTCGCACTAAAACCTTGACGTCTAGGCCGCGAGTGTTTGACTTGGTGGAGTAAAGTTCCTACCTTTCTGAAGATACCTCGCCTCACACAGCATCCTCACACCCCACCTGCGAGCCTCACCATTCCTAAAGAAGCAGAACGTGCCTCCAACCCACCACTCGCAATACCACGTGTTAAACTATAATCAGAATCTCATTTAATTATATACAATATATAGGCTATTTATGTAAGTTAGTTATTTACTTAAGGTTTTGTCTTATCCTATATTTGTGTCTTATAGGATAAGTTGTAAGTTTTCATTATCTAACAATTACGTTGTTTCATTACAACGTTTAGTTCTTTATTTATATTAGAGTTTTGTCCCTTACAAACCTTTTGTAACTTGTGTAATACACTTTTACTAGATAAATAAAAGTTTCATTTCTGTACTCGTAATCTTCTTCTTTTCTTTACACAAACACAAACACCTTGAGATTCTAACACCACTTGCGAGTGTATTATCTCTTTTTCACTTTGTTGACTTTTTAGATCGGTGTTGACTTAAAACTACAGTTTTATAAGTGGGCTATAAATACCATTTAGCCCACAAACAACATATGACAGTTTCTATTGCCTGAATTAGCAAATTAAGTTTAAAGTATCTTCTCTCTTTTATTTTGAAATCATTTTGCTATTTTGATGCTAGATCCTTGATTACTCATTTAGCAACTTAGTTTTCTACATTCACCATTTTGTTTAATTTCTCCTGCTCTTCTCATTTATGCATTTTTTTTTATTTTCTGAGTTTATGCATTTTGTCATAGAATTCGAGTAGTTTCCTTAAGGTTTAGTGAGGAGATGGGGTAGATCAAGATAGATACATGAGTTTTCTCTCTTACCTGGTTGTTTACTGCTTAGATCTCTTCAGTTTAAGTTCTTAATGCCTATTTTCGTTCAGATCAACTAAAATATGATGATAGATGTTTCTGCCTTCTAGGTGTTTGTGGAAATGTATGATTGAACCTTGCTTGAGATAATGAAACCTAGCCGAAGAGATTGGTTGTCAAGATAGTTATTAAGTTGTTTTAGATTGTTTCTTAATGCCAATCTTAGTATGGATCACCAAATAGGTTTGGGTCAGGTCACATTGGAATTGAGATTCATGATTATGATAGTGACTTGAATTACTTGCTTTTTGAATCTATTGTTTAGAGATCACCCTTCTAGGTTGACAGGATAGGTTAGAGAACCCATGGTAAAGTTGAGATCGATTACCCTACTCTCCTCATGAGCCCATCTTTACCATATATTGTACTTGTTTATCTTGCTCTATTTTTAGTTCATTCCCCTGTTTCATCATTTCTCTGTTTATCCTTACTTTTCTTTCTTGTTTATCTGCACTCTAATTGTCACATAAATTTAGTGAATTTTAGCCTAGATTAGCTTGCTTGCCTTGCACCTGATTGCTTGCTACACCCTAGATTGGATTGATATCCTTCTTATACTATTACTGCTTGATTATGTAGGATCTTGTCTCATAAGCATAAGCACACATAGAAAATCATCTTTATCAACTAGCGTCGTTTCCAAATTGGGATTTGCTATTTTCAATTATGTTGTTTAGGTTGCTTGGACTAAGTTCTTGTTACTTTTAACATCATTATGGGTGTTGCCATTGCGTTTATGTTGTTTTAGGAGAACTTGAAGCTAATCCTCCATAACCACCTGCGAGGACAAATTTCTCCTGCACCACTTGAACCCACACATCCACCATTAGGTGCAAGCTGTGCCTTTCTGGGTTCATGTTTTGGATTGATGTAGATTAGATCAAAAGAAAATCAGAATTTTCTGTGATATTTGGACAATATCCATTTGCTTTCCAGAGAATTACATGACCAAAGCGACATGATTTGAGTTGAGCATATTGATCAACAAGAAATGGATGCTAACACAACACCATATGGTTCCACTGATGGTAGTACACGACCTCCAGCTCAGTTCAATCCACCAATTGGACCTCACGTCAGAAGGCCAAGGACTACTGTAGCTGGTGATGTACCAAGTCTCCATACTCATAGACATGGGATTATACTAGCCATCCTAAACAAAATTTTTGAAATCAAGAGTGGTCTAATCACTACGATCCAAGGTAACAAGTATCATGGGTTACCTTCTTAAGATCCTTTAGATCATTTAGATGAGTATGAAATGATTTGCAGCCTGATAAGAATAAATGGAGTTTCTGAGGATGCATTCAAGCTGCGCCTATTTCCCTTCTCATTGGGAGACAAAGCCCATATTTGGGAGAAGCATCTTCTACCTAGTACAATCACTTCATGGGCTGGCTGCAAACAAATATTCTAGAAAAGATTTTCTCCACATCAAGGACTGCTAAGCTAAGGAATGCAATCTCCATTTTGCACAGAACAACGAGTCCTTAGCTGAAGCATGGAAATGGTAAAAATCCTACCAATTATAGTGCACACAGCATGGTTTTACTGATGAAACCATACTCAGCCAGTTTTACAGAGGTTCTAGGCAAATATCATAATGCTTTTGGACACATCTATCTGTGGGAACTTTCTGAATCAAGATGTCGAAGATGGTAGAGCTCTGAATGAAAATTTGGCACTTGCTGATGGACAATATTGGGAAGATTACGATAGAATAGTTAGAGGGTCAGAAGTATCACACTCACTAAGTAGGAATGAGCTGAAGACTCTTCATGAGAAGCTGGACAAGTTGCTGATGATCAATCACAAACAAGTGAATCTTGTAGAGGATGAAAAGGTTCAAGAAGGGGAGGATGATCAAATAGAGTCCGTTTTGTTTAGAAACAAGTAAGACAAAAGCCTTGGAACAACTACAAGCATAACCCCAATCTATCTTATAGGAGTATAAATGTCGCCAATTCTCACGATCAGGTCTACCCACTTCAGCCTTCTTAGCCCAAAGCTTGGATACCCAAACAGAAATATTCAACACCTCAGCCTTCAATGCATCCTCAACCAGCATCCTCAGAGGTTATGGAGTTTCTTCAACAAATGCGCAAAAGTTAAATGCGCAAAAGTTAGGCAACTCAGGAAGCTAAACTCAAACAAATTTGCAGAAATACACCATAAGATTGATGCCTCCCATAATGACTTGAATTACAAATTTTAGATTTTGAATGCCAGATTAAAGTACTTAGAGAGTCAGCAGGCGTCTTCTTCTGTGAAGACTAGTGGGCAATTACCTGGAAAAGCTGTCCAGAATCCAAAAGAATACACTGCTCACTTGATCACTCTTAGAAGCGACAAAGAACTCCAATCACCCATTGAAAAGGATTCTAACACTGAGGACAGTGTAATCCAAGAAAGGGAGGATCGGAATGTGAAAATTTTGAATCCATCAGCTGACCTTGAAGGCACTCCTCCAATGCAATCCCAACGAGCTCAGTCTTCCAATACTCGAAAATTAGTTGTTGCACTCAAACTTTACTCAAAGCTAATGCACCCTTCTCTGCTCGTCTTAAGAAGGATCAAACTGAGAGACTCAAGAATCTCTTTGATAAACAGATGAGGGAGATTAAACTAAAGATTCTCATTTTGGATGCTTTTGCTCTTATACATTAGTATAAGAAGTTTTTGAAAGAGGCTATCAAGGAGAAATCTAAGGAAGTAGAAGCTTTGCTTCTGGAGACTCATGAGCAGTGCTATCAATGTGACACCCTTGTTGCCTCCCCAGCAAAAAAGGATAGTAATTGAGAAGTTAGAGGATCCTGGATCCTTTACTCTACCTTGTGCATTAGGTCACTTGACTTTCACTAGATGCCTCTCTGAACTGGGAGTTTCAATCAGCTTGATGCCTTTGACTATTGTAAAGAGGCTAGGATTCAGTAACAACAAGACTTGTAAGATTTCTTTGGTCTTAGCTGACAGGTATACTCGTCAACCTCATGGTCTTCTGGAGAACATACCAATCAGGATTGGAAATGTGGAAGTGCCCACAGACTTTGTGGTACTCAACATGGATGAAGAGCCACACTATCCATTACTGCTGGAAAGGCCAATCTTAGCATCAGTAGGAGCCATGATTGATGTCAGGAACATCACCATTGACCTTAAAATTGGAGATGGTATCAAGATGGAATTCGATCTGAAGGAGGATACAAATAAACCAACTATTGAGGGTCAGACATTTACAACTAAGGAGGTTGCTACTGACATCATTGATCAGAACAATGAGGAGGGAATTCTGGTTTCCCTTCCATAACCATACTAGTTAGTAAAGTCTGAAGAGTCAAGCTCATTAAATATAAATAAGCTCACTTGGGAGGAATTCCCATGGATATCCTTGTATATAAATTTTCTTAAGTTTTGATTTACTGCTTTTGGTTATTTTGAAATCTTTTCCTTTTCTTGTGTGGTTGGATTGTATGTGCTTCAGGTACAATAGGCTCAAAAGACACAGTGCAATTTTTGGCTATCAGAAATGTACAACTAAAAGCTATGAGTTCAAGTGGACTACAAAAAGAGTACCCAATATATTCCTTGGATGATACTGTGGGCACAATTCAATTGGTCTGGAGCTTATGTCCCTTTGAGGTGCAACTGAGTGAGTGAGACCATTAGGGGAAAAATTTCAGAGAATTATGTTTTGATCCCCTTCTTCCTCTCACCCAGTTCACTCAAATACTTCACTGAAATATATATGCTTCTGCTCTTGCATGTCTTTTTCGTGCCGGAAAACGATCATAATGAGTTTGGGATAGTCAATGAGCAGTCAAGAGTTCAGAGTTGGGTTTTTATGGATCAAGTGAACAGTACTCACAACCTACATTTGAGTGGCCCATGAGAGGCAAGGCCCATTCAAGCTTTAAGAAGATGTGGTTGGGTTAACTTGACCATGGTTTGCGAGTGGGACCAGTGTGGCTAACTATGGTCAGCTTAACTCCACCATGGTTTTTGAGTAGTCATGCGAGTTAAGGGATCCAAGGACCAGATTTGCACCGATTTGAGTTCAACAGCTAGGATGGGGCAGACCCACGAGGTGTAGTCACGAGACATGTTAAGAGGGTGTCCTTTGTGTCAGGTTTTGACTCCCACTTAGTGCAACTTGCTCACTACACCCAAGCACTCTTCTTCCCTTATAAATACGGCCTCAACCTGACATTCTCTCCACACCAACCATCAAAACTTCCTCACATTAAGAAGATCTCTCTCTCTCTCTCTCTCTCTCTCTCTACTTATTTTTAAGAACGCTCTTTGAAGAAGAAGCCCAGCTTGCAGCATAACAGTGAGGAGAAGAAGGCAAGGATTGGATTAGAAGGGTCGGTTCCTGAAGTTAGCCAGCTTACAGCCTCCACTCACCAAGCCCACCACGATAAGCAGCTGCGAGGATGTTGTTCCAAGGTTAAGAAAGCGGTTTTTTAGGTTCTATCCCTCTCTTACTCGTAGTCATGCTAAATAATTCCGAAGGAAAGCAAAGAAAAATGCTAGGGAAAGAAAAAAGAGAGTTAGTAAGGAAAACCCACAAGACTCACCAGTTGAGTCGGATTTGAGGAGAAGTAGTCTACAAGGTTGACAGTTTGTGCTGAATCCACACAATGATGATGAAGAGCCTGCATTGGAACGAGCCCATAGAAGCCAAGTTACTGCATTCTCAACCACTCATTGGAGAATGCAACCTGGATCTTTGACTGCTTCACTTAGAAAGGCCCTGGAAAAGGAGAAGACAAGGAAGTCCATTTCTGCATGGGGAGAAATAAATCTAAGTGAAGTCCTAGGAGTAGGGACATCAGGACCACCAATCGACAAGGGAAAGAGGATTGCCTCACCATCTGAAAGTGAGGAAGAGAGTGCTGCCATTAGTCTTGAAGAGAAGCGAGATTCTCCTATGGATGTGGATCAAGATCAACAGAGCAATTACATTGATGATCAAGCTGAAGGATGAGAGAGCAATGAGGGAAGAGAAAAGTCGGACAAAGATTTTATCAAGAACATCAGGGCCTTGATAAGAAACATGTATATAGAAGAGGAAGCAAAGATAGCAATAAGCTGAGCAGAGCAGAGAAGCAAAGCAGCGAGGAAACATGCAACACCTAAGAAGGCTTATGAAGCTCTTAAATTGATGGGTCTCAAGGGTACTATCTATCCACACAGAGAAACTATGGAACAACTGGGAATAGCTCAAGATGTTGAACTATTGTTTGAAGCATGTGGGATGTCAAGGTTCATGTCTTTAATCTCCACAACTTATAAGGAAGAGACTCTACAGTTTTTAGCCACTATTGATGTTCAGGGATATGTTACCAGAGTTCTAGCGTTTTTGGAGAGAGATGGAGCTGGCTACATCACCTTCAAGGTCCATAATTGAAGCTACAAATTAACATTCAAGCAGATGGATGAATTGGTTGATTTTCAACCTGGAATCATCTCATATCCAAACATAGATGAAGAGGATTTGGACGATGTATGGTGCATTAAGAAGTTTGACCTTTCCAGGTGAAAAGGGAGTCGGATAAGTAATCCTCGCATCAATTATGAAAGAAGGTCAGTAGGGAACCTCCTATATGAAAGACCAACCACAACACCCATCAATCTGGATGAGATGCAGTTGTTAGTAATGGGCTTGAAGGAAAATGTGGGAGAAACACCCAATGGAAGAAAGATCATAGGAGATGATGCTGAATCTGGCTTGGCGTTGTTCTAGCAAAGCAATCTACCACATACAAAACAAGGGTAATGGTTCAAGCTGAAAGAAGGAAGCCAAGAGCCAATCCAATTGGTGGAGTAGTAACCCTGATTTTGGAAGCTTGTGGAGTAGAAATCGACAAACATAGTGGATTGAACCCATGTGTATGAAAATTGCATAACTTAAAGAGACTGACATTCTGGCCAAGAAGGAGAAAAACGGCTAGCTTGTTTATAGGTTCAATCACCTAAAGAAGACTGATGCAAGAATCGTTCTCCCTTGCCTAGAATTCACTTCATTTAAGATGAGATACAATGTGGAGTTTGTTCTTCCATCTAGTACCTTCGTTAATGAGAAAGAACAGCCTCAAATCCCTCAGCCAGCCTCTGAGGAGGATGAAGAGGAGGTCGACCCTGAAACATACTTCTGTGAATAATATAAAGCACCAAAGCCCGGAGCAGCTACTAAGGAAGCATATAAGCACATTGAGAAGCTCCAAAAACTTGGGAAATGGTTGGTAAAGAAGATCAAGGGTCGGACCAAAGAAAAACAAGAATGGCGAAGGGAGAAAGAAGAGTTAAGAAGGGAAAGAGAGGAGTCAAGAAGAAAACAAGAGAGGTTAAGAAAGGAAGTTGATGCACTTAATGACAGAAGAGGAGAACAACCAACGAACCATTCAGTCTTAATGCCAGATACTTGTGTTCTTCAATCTGAACCATCAAGGCACTCTTTAGCAGATGGGACACTCATATACAAAAGGAGAGGTGAACCAAGCAGAAGGCACCACTCCAGTGCTCACCTTAACGAGACAAGCCGCAAGCTCGCACTGTATGCGCTAGAACCAAGCACCTTGCAGATGCCCCTTGACATACGTACCTATAAGGACAATACAGAGATGCCCATCTATGTGTAACCAATAGAAATGGAGCCTCTGGAAACGGCTCAGAACAATCCAGGATACACTCTAGAAAGCATTAATGCTTCCACAACCAATTTCTTTGGCTTCTAAAAGGTACCAAATCTAACTATATCACTGTAAATACGATTGCATCTTTTAAATTGTTTATGCTTGTTGCTTATCTAGAATTCTTCTTTAGACTTTTATCCACACAAGGGACGATGTGATTTAAGTTTAGGGGAGGGTTCTGGAGAACATTTGACCTTACTTTCTTTGTTCTTATTTTCCATTCTCATATAGATCATGCATTCTTTTAAGTTTGATAAAAGTCCAAAGAGATTTTTCATTTTTAGCATAGCTTCATCATAGATTCATGTAACACATAGAAAACCCAAGAAAATTTGATTTTTTTTGAAAATGCATTTCACAAAATCAGAGTGTCTATGTAGATGCATTCATTTAGTATTGAGTCTATATTGCATTCATTTAGGACTCATGCATCTGAATTTGTGTTTTGCGAACCATTTTGCTAAGCAATTCTTGTTAGGTTGATTGACTAGTGATTATACTGAATAATCAAATTTGAGGTTTGCTATCCTTAGAAAGCTGAATTGTAGATCATCCACCTAGGGAGCATTGTTCAGAGTTGTATCTGGAAAGAACCTAACTTGATTCCTTCTAAAATGAACTTAAACTGCCAATCTAGGGCCTAAAGATGCATTTAACATATTTCCATCCTTCTGTTTAGCTTGACCTAATGTGTATGTGGTAAACCTCTCTCTTAAATAATTAAAATTTGCTAAGTGATAGGTTGCCTTATAAATGAGCCAGGGGTGTGCGTAAACCTGCACACCTTTGCGAATCTTGGCAGGATGAAGCAGCTGGTAGAATGCATACACCTGTACTCTCTCACGCTTATGTATATCCGCCCATCTATCTCCGTTGCAGCTTGGTGAAACAGTTCGGAGGAAGCGTAAACCCATACACTTTCATGCTTGTGTAAACCAACTCAAGAGAGCTGATCAGTAAAAGAATTAAGAAATACAAATAAGTTGAAATAAGTAAGAGAGAGAGAGAGAGCCACTTAAGTTGTTGAAAAAGGTCTTGTTAAGCTTATGGAAGTTGAATAATATGATATATGATCTGTAGTCCCCTTCGAGGCCTTCACCATTAGAAATAAGGAATCATGTTTGTGTTTTCATAGACCACCTTAGGTTGGATGCTAAGCGTGTAGGTGAGTACTTACCAATAGGATTCGAATTCATTTGTGGATCATGGTTTTCAGCCTAATATGTTGTTAAGTAAAGTGTTGTTTCTCTTTCTCTGCAACCTCTCTTCCTTCTTTGGTTCTTACACATTCTTAAAGACAAGAAAGATTTAAGTTTGGGGGAGTTGATATGTTAGGATTGTAGCATATTCTGGGAGCATTACTTAGTATGTTTTGCATCCATATTAGAGCATTTGTACCATTGTTAGAGTCCTTCTAGGCTTAAGTTGACATTCTGCACTTGCATTGCATACATCTTGCACTTGGAGTAAATTTCAAGTACTTTGGAGGTTTTTTGGAGTGTTTTGGATGCAAATGGATGCAAGGAGCCTTTAGGATCTCATTGGAGTCAAGGAAGGACCAGAGAACGCAGCTAGGATGGAGATCTCGACTACCTAGCAGCCTTCCCTTGACCAGCCAAGTGCGAGGTTCATGAAATCAAGAAGTTTGAGCTCCCCTCGCATCTGAGCCTTGATGTCCGAGCCGCAACTGAATGACTTGGAGGAGTAAAGTTCCCATCTTTCTAAATATACCTTGCCTCGCACAACATCGTCGCACCCCCACCTGCAAACGTGCCTCCAGCCCACCACTCGCTGTACCACCTGCTAGTGCACTATCTCATTTTCGGTTTGTTTACTTTTTAAGTCAGTGTATTATGGACAGCTATCTCTTGAGCGCATGTTTAGGTTCGGCCTGAATTAAAAAATAAATGGAGCACTGTGTCAAGTATCCAGACTTCCCTTTCTTAGGAATCCCTAATTGAAAGTAAGAAGGGACCTACACTAGTATATAAAGGACATGGGCCTCTCCACTCATTCCCAACGGTTTGAGTTGGAAGCCCATGAACACTTTTCAATTATATACAGGGAATTCAGTTGTGAGAGAGGTCATCTTCTTCTCCTCCCTGCGTTTTGCCTTGATATCTTTCGCCTCTCTTCTCAGCCTTACCCACTGGACAACTTAAACAAGGGTTTTTTTAGTGGGCTATAAATACCCTTTAACCCATGAACTACGTATGGCGTTTTATTGCCTGAATTAGCAAAGTTGTAAGTATCTTCTCTCCTTCAGTTGGAATTCTTTTTGCCATTTTGATGCTAGATCCTTGATTACTCATTTAGCAATTTAGTTTTCTACATTCACCATTCTGTTTAGTTTTTCCTGCTCTTTTCATTTATGCATTTTATTTTACTTTCTAAGTTTATGTATTTCGTCATGAAATATGACTAGTTTCCGTAGGGTTTAGTGAGGAGATAGGGTAGATCAAGGTAGATCCATGGGTTTTCTCTCTTACCTGGTTGTTTACTGCTTAGATCTCTTCAAGTTAGGTTGTTGTTAATGTCTATTTATTTATAATCCACTGAAATATGATGATAGATGTTTCTGCTTCTAGGTGTTTATGGAAATGTTTGATTGAACCTTGCTTTAAATAATCAAACCTAGCCAAAGAGATTGGTTATCTAGATAATTATTAGGCTGTCTTAGATTGTTTCTTAATGCCAATCTAAGTGTGGATCATCAAATAGGTTTGGGTCAGGCCACATTTGGATTGAGATTCATGATCATAGGAGTGATTTGAATTACTTGCTTTTTGAATCTATTGCTTAGAGATCACCCTTCTAGGTTAACAGGATAGGTTAGATAACCCATGGTTAAGCTGAGATCGATTACCCTACTCTCCTCATGAGCCCATCTTTACCATATATTGCACTTGTTTATCTTGCTTTGTTTTTAGTTCATTCATGTGTTTCATCATTGCTCTGTTTGTTTTCTTTCTTTCTTGTTCATGTGCACTCTGATTGTGATAGAATCTTAGTGAATTATAGCCTAGACTTACTTGATTGCCTTGCACCTGATTGCTTGCTACACCCAAGATTGGATTGACACCCTTCTTACACTATTACTGCTTAATTCTTTAGTGATGCTTAGACAAGATTTACGGTTCTGATCTTTATGAATATTAAAAGGATAGGCGGATTTGGATGCTTGAGTAGGTTGAGGCTGAGTTTAAGCGGATTTGTGATAGTCATAGCTAAAACCTTCAAGTAAGGTTGTTTGAATTGCATCTTAGAACTGCCAACTAGGACACTGCTTTTAACATTCGAATCAACATGTTTTGGCTCTGAGTTCCCAGCATTGCATTCTCTCTTCCTTCTTAAGTCTTTGCATTTGCTTGAGGTTAAGCAGGATCTAAGTTTGAGGGAGGTGATATGTATGCATCTTAGCCCATATTAGAGGCAATTCCAGCCTATGGCCGCTTCTTTATGGTACCAGTTGTTGTTTCATTGAATTTTTCTCATTAATCGGCTCGCGATTTGACTTTGATCGTTATGGGACCAATATTGAGTACTAGATAGGCGGATCATCATGATTTGCACTCATATTCATTGCATTCCTAGGATTATAGAGTCTTTCTAGGAACAAATTCCACGTTTTGTACTTGCATTACATCTAGAGTGTTTTTAGGTACTTCTGGAGCATATTTGAGCGTTTGGAGTGACTTTGAGCATAAGGACTGGACTGGAACTATTGACTTGATCTAAATTAGCTGCAAACTAAGGAAGATCAACGCCTCACCCTTGAGCCTCGCCTCCATTTGAGCAAGTGCTGGATTGGTCGCACGCAAACCGAAGGCTCGCGACCTACACTTGCTGGTCGGCTGTGAGTCAGATGGACCTGAAAGACTCTCCACTGATGAAGCTGTATCTCACGTACCATCATCGCTATCTCACCTGCAAGTCATGCACTTCTTGAAGACAAACAGACGTTTCTCCCCTACAACTCGCATGTACCACTGTGAGTCTATCTTTTTCTTGACTTTTTATTTCTGCATTGACCACTCTAGGGCTTCATGTAGTGGGCTATAAATACTTTTTAGCCCACAAAAACATATCACGTATTTATTGTACTTTTGGCAAAGATCTAAAGAAACTTTTCTCTCCTTCTTCCTAATTTTTGCTACTTTGATGTTAGATCTTGTTTAATGCAATAATTTTCTGAGTTTGTTTATTTCTTCTATCTGGTTTATCATCCTTTGCTCTTTCTAGTTATGTCTTTAATTTCATTTTCTGGGTTTATGCATTCTATGATGATTAGTGAGTAGTTCCTTAATGTTTAATGAGGAGATGGTAGAACAATGCTGATCCATGGGTTTTCTCTCTTGTTTGAGTTGTTCTTTCTTAGATCTTTCTAACTGAAGTATTCTTAATGTTAATTTCAACCTGATCACTTGAGAGTTGATGTTCGCATTCAACACCCACAAGGTGTTTGTGAAAATGCTTTATTGAACTTAGATTGGGATTAGCTTCTATAGCCCAAGAGATTGGTAGTTTAGAGAGTTAGTTGGCTGTTTTAGATTGGTTATTAATGCCAATCTGGGTGTGTAATCGCCAAAGAGATTTGGGTCAGGTCACACCTAGATTGAGAGATCAATGTTCATGAGAATGACTTGATTGCTTGTGTATTGAACCCAAACCCATAGCTTGGATATCGTCCTTTTAGGTTGTTCGATAAGTTTAAAAAACCCATGTTATGCTAAGATCAATTACCCTACTCTCCTTATGAACCCGTCTTTATCTCTTATTGCCATATGATTTTCATATTCTGCTTTTAGTTCATTGCTCTGCCTCTTACTTGCTCTGTTTTATCTTGTCTTAATTTATTTTGTTTGAATTTGATTGGGACATAATCATCTTATAGATTTGGCTTGGACTAGTTTGTTGAATTCATTCCTGATTGTCTGCTACAAAACCTAGTTGGATTAATACCTATTGCACTGCAATAGATTTGATAGCTTGATTAGGTTAGAAAAATCTTGTTATCAACTTGGCGTCATTGCCATCGGGGTTTTTGCTAGTTTCAATTTGGAATTTGGGCTTGCTTGGATCAAATCTGGTTACCTATCACTATTCTGGGTATTAACATATCATATCTGTTGTTTTGATATGTTACAGGACCCCTCGTAGCTGCACCACACCATCCACCTACGAGGCTCAGTAACTTCCAACAACAATTTCATAACTCGCACCTACACCTCGCATCTTCCTGGTCGAGTTATGCTTTTCTGGGCCATTTTCCTGAGTTCATGCAGACAAGGTCCAAAGGCAATAAGAATATGCTGCGCTACTTAGACAATATCCATTTGCCTCCAAAGGAACTCGTAGAGCAAAGGGACATGATTCAGGTTAAGAACACATAACCAGTTTAAATGAATGCTGATACCACTCCAAATGGATCCACCACAGCACACCCCCTCCACCACAACTCATTCCACCACTTGCACCTCAAGCTCGTAGTCCTAGACATATAGAAGCTGGTGATGCCCCTAGTATTTACACTCAGATGCATGAAATTTGACCACCACCAATCCCAAACAACAAGTTTGAGATCAAGAGTGGGCTGATCACTATGGTTCAAGGTAACAAGTTCCGTGGGTTGCCTTCTGAAGATCCTTTAGATAACCTTGATGAATTTAAGAGGACTTGTGGTTTGATAAGGATAAATGGTGTCTCTGTGATAACACGGTTTTTCGGTCTCTAAGCTATCAAATCATCATAGGCTAGTGGTAAGTAGAGTGGATGTCGAACCAATACTCAGAGAAAACATGCAAGCAACCTATCTCGATACCTAGTTCTAATTCAGCAACCTAGCAATCTGTCACAAAGGTAAGTTGTAATTTCAAGTTGAGCTCTCAAACTAGCTAATAGGAAAAACCACACTAAAAGACAAAATAAAACAGAGCATAATCAATCAAGAACAGAGAAATT
>OVBA01000295.1:0-75637 GCA_900406435.1 Lepidium aucheri
CAAGGGAATGTTATGGTCTATTACAAATAGACAGAATTTTGAAATGAAGTCCACCAAGGGTAAATAAAGTCCACCACAGGTAAACAAAGTCCACCATAATCCACATAATTTTTGCAACCTTAAAGTCTACTACATGTTGATTGAAGGTTTAAATGTTTGTTGCATAAAACATTCTTATTCTGCTAGGTCAGCTTGACATGTCCGAGAATTATGACCTAGTCGTTTACATACAGAACATGTCGTCCCTTTCCTAGGTCGTTTTGGTTCGGTTGGTCTCTCAACCCAGCTTTTGAACCTTGAGTTCTTAGGCCTTCCGGGTTGTTGGCGCACGAACAGTGGGTTAAATATACAAATTCTACCACACTGTTGTATTGCACAGCAAATGAAAGTCTACCATAAAGCACTGAAAGTCTACTACAAAGTCTACTACGAAGTCTACTACACAAGGACTTAAAGCCTACTACACTAGATTTTCCACCTGAAAATCTAGATTTTTAAGTCTACTACAAAGGATTGTTAAAAGAAAACAAAGTCTACTACACTAGGGTTTAACATTCACTACACGTGGGTTTAAAGTCTACTACACGTGGGTTTAAAGTCTACTACACGAATATTTTTGGCCTGAAATTCCAGATTTTAAAGTCTACTACAAAGGATTGGAAACAAAAAAACAAAGCCTACTACACTAGTGTTTAAAGTCTACTACACGAAGATTTTTTGCCTGAAATTCCAGATTTTAAAGTCTACTACAAAGGATTGGAAACAAAAAAACAAAGCCTATTACACTAGTGTTTAAAGTCTACTACACGAAGATTTTTCGCCTGAAATTCCAGATTTTAAAGTCTACTACAAAGGATTGGAAACAGAAAACAAAGTCTACTACACTAGGATTAAAAGTGTACTACACGTAGATTTTCCGCCTCCAAATCTAGATTTCTAAGTCTACTACAAAGGATTGTTAACAGAAAGCAAAGTCTACTACACTAGGATTTAAAGTCTACTACACATAGTTTTTTTGCCTGAAATTCCAGATTTTAAAGTCTACGACAAAGGAGTGGTAACAGAAAACAAAGTCTACTACACTAGGATTAAAAGTCTATTACACGTAGATTTTTTGCCTGAAATTCCAGATTTTAAAGTCTACTACAAAAGATTGGTATCAGAAAACAAAGTCTACTACACTAGGATTTAAAGTCTACTACACGTAGGTTTTCCACATGAAAATCTAGACTTTTAAGTCTACTACAAAGGGTTGTTAACACAAAACAAAGTTTACTATGAAGGTCATCAAAGTCTACTACACTAGAATTTAATTACTACATGTAGATTTTCCTTCTAAAAAATCAAGACTTAAAGTCTACTACAAAGGGTAGTTAATATTTTACAAAGTCTACCTTCTCACATAAAGTGTACTACACATGACCTAGTTTAGTTTGGTAGACTTTAAATTCTGGGAATCACTGATGTGGCAGTTTTTATTAATGGCATTTTTGTAATTATTTTTTTTTCAAACAAAAAAGGGTAATATCGTATTTAAAATAAAATATGACACTAGTCTAGTAAATTATGCACCATTTTAGTAACTATCACTAATTACATACTTGTTTAGTAAAATCTTATATTTTATGCACCATTTTAGTAAATCACCCTTAATTTAAAGTCTACATTTCAAAATGTAGACTTTACCTTAAGTCTACTAATTATTAGCTAACGTCATTCCACATCTGATGTAACTAGATAAAAAAAGTAGATTTTATTTAAAATCTACATTTCTGAAAAGTAGACTTCAATTAAAGTCTACAAAATGTAGACTTACAAAATAGACTTAACATAGAAAGTCAAACTTAGTCAATTGCAAAACTAACCTCAGTAAACTTAAAAAGAAGTCTACTTTTATAAACATATTGTAGACTTCTGATGTAGACTCTAAATTAAGTTTACTTCTTAAAAGTCAAACTTTGGCCAAATGCAAAACTAACACTTTTAAATGTAGACTTAAAATAAAATCTACTTCTGAAAAGTCAAACTTTGGTCAAATGAAAAACTAACCCTTTAGTAGATTTTATTTTAAGTCTACTATGACAATTTTAGTAAAACTCAAATTATAGCATATGTATAATGTTTTTTTTTGTATTTTTCCCATGTTTGTTTACTCATTTACCTTCCTTTGTATAAATTTCACATGTTTATGTGTTATATTTATGGTTTACTAAATTTTTGATATAATTTAGGCATGTGATCATTCTGAGTAAGACTTTATGTAAAATCTGTATTATTAAGTAGACTTTATATAAAGTCTACTCTAATAATTTTGTTAAAAATGAATTTATAATATATGTATAAATTTTTTTCTTTTTGTATTTTTCATGTTTGTTACTGCATCTGTATAAATTTTACATGTTTATGTGATATATTGATAGTTTAATAAAATTTTGAAATAATTTTGATAATTAACTCATTCTGAGTAGACTTCATTTGAAGTCTACATTGAGTAGACTTTAAATAAAGTCTACTATGATTTTTTTTTATGAATAAATTTATAGCATATGTGTAATGTTTTTTTTCTCATGTGTGTTTCTTTACTTCTATATAAATTNAATTTAATAAAATTTTGAAATAAGTTGGATAATTTGCTATAGATTTTATTTGAAATCCACACTGAGTAGACTTTAAATAAAGTCTAATATGACGACTTTGTAATGCATGTAATGAAGTTCATCTTGTTAACATGGGTTATCCTTGATGACAAAGCTTTTTGTAGTCTTTTAGCATATGTATATTTCACGTGGAGTCTTTCTAACAATTGAAGTACTTTGTACTTGAAATACTTTAAATAATAGCTATAAGTGCTTCACATAGAAAAGATATATAGTTACAATATTTCACTAGGATATATGGTTACAATATTTTTTTAATGACAAAGTCATATTAAAATATTAAGAGGTTTAATTGACAAGAGTCTTATACTATAATTAAAATGCAAGCAACATTTTATATCTCTACAAACAATATATGAAAACAATGTCTACAATTGATTTCTACTACCGATGTCTGCAACCTATGTTTGCAACTTATGTCTGCAATCAATGTTTACAACCAATGTTTGCAACTGATATCTGCAACAAAAATTAGAATATTTCACAAGAAAACAAAAAAAATCAATTATGTCATTAAGATTTACAAAAAAAATCAAAAAAAATAAAATAAAATGTTTCACAAATATTTACAAAAAAATAAAATATTTCACTAATATTAATAATAAAATTAACAAAAAAAAATTAACTAGAAAACATATCTAAATAAGTTATTCATAAGAAAATAAGAAAAAAAATTAATTCTTTCACTACCATTAACAAAAAAATCAACAAAACATAAAATCTTTCACTAATATTATTTAAAAGAATGAAATTTTTAAGATTTACCAACAAGAAAATGAACAAAAATGAAATATTTCACTAATATTAACAAAAAATTTTTTTAAAAAAACTATAGATAAGAAAACCAACAAAAACATAAAAACTTACTCAAGAAAATAATGATAAAAATCAAATATTTCATAGTAAAAAAAATCTTTATACAACAAAACCCAAAAAATCAAATCTAACAAAGAAAATAAAAGAGGTGAAAACTTTTTTACAATAAAACTAAATAAAAATCAAATCTTTCATACCTTGAAATTTGAATGATGTAGTTTACATGATCTAAGAACCACTATTCTTGGTTTCTCTTCTTCTTTCATTGGTCCTCCTTTAAGCAAATCTAAGACAATGAACAATGAAACAAATTAGACTTCTAAATCAAAGAGCCAAGTAAGACAAATCTCACTTTTAATTTTTTCAAGTAACAAAACATGAATCTCTTTAAAGTTTTGTAACATAGTTTTTTTTCCAGATTTTAGTAAAACAAAGAAGAAAAATTAAACCTTACCTAAAAAATGGAGGCTACAAATGAGAAAGAAAGATGGAGACTACAAAAGAAATTAAGGTTTCTTTCAGCTTTGTAAAACTACTTTTATACCTAGGATAAATTGTAAGAGTAAATATAAGCCTAATGGGTTTAAATACTGTAAGTAAACTTAATTTAAAGCCTACACGTAGTAGATTTTACTTTAAGTCTACACTAAGTAGACTTTACTTTGAGTTTTCATTAAAGTAGATTTTATATAAAGTCTACAATAAGTGAATTTTCATTAATAATTATCTTTTGAATTAAATTAATTTTATTTTGTAGACTTTAAATAAAGTTTACGTAAAAACCAAATTTTAAAATGTAGACTTTAAATAAAGTTTACGTAAAATCCAAGATTCAACATGTAAACTTTAAATAAAGTTTACAAAGATTAAACTCCAATTTAAAATATATACTGAAGTATACATTTAAGTAAATAAATTTTAATTTTAAAACATCCTAATTACTTATATTTTAATTAAATAAATTAGACATCATAGTTGCTTATAATTTTAATTTCATTTTTAATAATAAAATTAATCACAAAGTAGACTTTATTTTAAATCTACCTTGTAGACTTCATATGTATTCTACCTTATAAACTTCACATATTGTCTACATACGCATAACTTTAATTGTAGACTACCGAAGGTTAAAACTGTAATTGTGATATCTATTTTTTTGTTTGTTCATTAAGGATAATATTGTAAATTCACTAGTCTTTTGAGTTAGTTTTGTATTTGACTCAAATGGGGTCAGTTTTGTACTTCCAACCAAATTTTAGGTCATTTTAATCAAATCCCCCATATATATATGGGATGTTTGTAAATATAAGGCATTAATTTTTTTTCAAATGCAAAACTAACCTCCCTTTTTGGTCAATTTTTTCCCCATTTCATCTTTATTTTCTCATATTTTTGATTTTGCCATTAACTTCTTTTTTTCAAAACAACTTAAAAAGACCAAATGCACCTTCAAATCTCCAATATTTACAAAATTGACATCTTCTTCAATTCTCCCACCTACCATTAACAACCAAAAATGAAGCCTTGAATGCACTTTCACCAATTATTTTCGACTCATTATGCTTCCTAACCATCCATAATCTAACAATCTCTCATTTTCTCTTCGATTCTATCTAGAAAACTCTCTAATTTTTTATCTACATTTCTTGAAATTCTTAATCTTTCATTTTTTGTGTTATTTGAAGCTAAGAATTACGATTTAGTGTTTAGTTCAACTTTCTGGACATTCAAACAAGGTAAAAACATGATCTTAACTCAAATCTACCTAAGCTATTGCAAATTTTTGGAAATTTACAGAAAGTAGACTTCAGGGGAAGTCTATAGAAAAAAATAAACTTCTCGTGAAGTCTGCTAATCAACGCATATGTTAGTTTTGCAATTGACCAATTTTCTGGTTACAAGAGTAAACTTCAGTGGAAGTCTGCACGCTTTGTTTTGAACACAAATTTTTTTTTTTGCAGACTTCTTTAGAAGTCTACTTTTACTCAGGTCAATTTTGCAATTGACCATCAGTTTGACTTTTTCGGTAGACTTCACATGATTTTTGCAGACTTCATTTCATGTCTGCAGACTGCATTTGAAGTCTACTTTTTGTTAAAAGGGTTAGTTTTGCAACTGACCAAAAATAGCAAATATTGACCAAAATACTGTAGACTTCACACCAAAAATAGACTTCACCAGCAGACCTCATTTGAAGTCTACTTTTAAGTAGACATCAAATGAAGTCTCCTATTTAAATTTAAAAGATTTATTATTTATTAAAATAAAGTAGACTTTAATTGAAGTCTCTGTTAATTTTCGAGTATACTTCTTTTGAAGTTTGCTTTACGCGCACACTTCTTACGCATACTTCATTTCCCGAGTAGACTTTAGGAGAAGTCTGTGAAAATATGTACTTTTCTTAGGAATTAGTGCACACTTTAGGAGAGGTCTACTCTATATCCATAGACTTCAAAATGAAGTCTACTTCAGGTGAAGTCTGCAACTTGAATTTGTAAAACTGCACTTAAAACATGTTATAATTTTTTAATGCTTTTTTTGTATTTCTCCTATGTGTGTATGATACTTTGTTTGCTTCTGTAAAAGTATAACATTGTTATATTTTATAATTAAGTTTGTATAAATTTTAGAAATAATCTAGGTAGTTAGCTCATTTAAAGTAGACTTCATTTGAAGTCTGCTCTAAACCCTAAACCCTAAAACACAAATCGAATTAATTATATCTAATTTGCCAAGATCAAAATAAAACTTATATCAAAGGTTAAATAGATTAATCCACTCAAACTTTGACTCTATTATTTAAATTTTACATTTCAAAAATATCATATTACAAATCCACATGGATTACCAACATATGTTCTTAAAATCCAAAACCCTAAACTCATTGTTTGTTTGTGAACTATGTGGTTTGATCTTTGTTAGATTTATTTCACCAAGTTTTTGTGATATTTTATTTTTTACATTTCATACTTAGTTATCTTAAGGTTATGTAAACAAAAATTTAATCATATAATGATTATTTATATTTTTAATTTTTTAAATATATATAATTGAGTAGTAGACTTCATGTGAAGTCTACAAAGCAGACTTCTTTGATGTCTGCTTTGAAAGTAGATTTTATTTGAAGTCTACTTTGAGAGTAGATTTCAGTTGAATTATACTCTATATCCTAAATCCTAAACCCTAAAGCACATGATAAAAAAATTCTATTTAATACGTCAAAATCAAAATAAAACTTATATCAAAGATTAAATAGTCTCAAATCCACTCAAACTTGAACATATTGTTTAAATAACTTAGTGATGTTTTCATGATTTGTTGAATAAACTTTAACTCTCCTATATCTTGAATAAACTTGTGTTATTTTTTCCTTTTAACTTTTTATGAAAATTTTGTATGAATAACTTAGTGATGTTTTTCATGATTTGTTGTTCGAGTAACTTAGTGATTTTTTCTTTGACTAATAAAATACTATTTTTAACTCGAGTAACTTAGTGATTTTTTCTTTGACTTATAAAGTACTATTTTTAACTTGCAATAAAAATGGCAAAACAACGTATACATTGTGAAGCATTGATATAAGACTGATTATACAAGAATTGTGTTTCCCTTAAATGGAGGTTGTGAAGCTAACTCATATATATTCTTAGAAATTACAATATACATTATTGAGATTAAAATCATGGGATCCTATAAATCAACATACATTATATGGAAAAAACATGCAGAAAATGAAAAAAAAAGTGAGAAGAAGACACCCGAAGAAGATTGAGATTTGTAAGAAAAACCAAACAGACTTCTCGTGCAAAATCACAAGCAGACTTCACGTGAAAAGTATACTTCTTCACGTGAAAACCTGCAACAGAAAATAGATAAAAATCTGTAAACAAAGAGAAAAATATGCAAACAAAGAGAAAAGGTAGACTTCACGTGAAAAGTAGACTTCTTCACGTGAAAATCAACAACAAAAAATAAATAAATAATTTGTAAAAAAAGAAAAAAAACTGCAAACAAAGAGAAAAATATGCAAACAAAGAGAAAATCAATAAAACTCTCAAATTAAATCAATAGAAGTCTCAAACCACAATAACAATTATGAATTTAGAAAGATAAACCATTAGATCTGGATGATTGTTGGTCAGATTTGGAAGATTATTAGTCATATCTAGAAGATTGTTGCTCAGATCTAGAAGATTATTGCTCAGATATAGAATACGATGGCCAAAGAGTCACCGGAAAAACCTGCAGAAAAATGAAAAGAAAGTGAGAAGAAGACACCTGAAGAAGATGGAGATTTGTAAAAAAAATCAAGCAGACTTCACGTGAAATGTAGAATTCACAAGCAGACTTCTCATGAAAAGTAGACTTCACAAGCAGACTTCACGTGAAAAGTAGACTTCTTCACGTGAAAACCTACAACATAAAATAAAAAAATCTGTAAACAAAGAGAAAAATCGGTAAACAAAGAGAAAAAGTAGACTTCACGTGAAAAGTAGACTTTACAAGCAGAATTCTCGTGAAAAGTAGAGTTTACAATCAGACTTCACGTGAAAAGTAGACTTCTTCACGTGAAAATCTGCAAGAGAAAATTTAAAAAAGTCTGTAAGCAAAGAGAAAAAGTCAGATCTGCTTCTCTCTCAATGAGATCTTCAAACGAAATAACACCTACATTTTTCCAGAGAGATCTGTAACAACAACAAAAAACTAAAACTATCAGATCTATAAGAACATAAAAGCAATAATTCTAATCTTTTAAGAGAGGATCCAGAATATGAAAGCAATAACTCTAAACCGTCAAGTCTAGAAGAAAAGAAGAAGAAAAAAAAGAAGAATACCTATTGTGTGGATCTGATGGAGGAGATAGTGGCCAGAGAGAGAAAACAGTGGCCAGAGAAAGGAGGAGATGGTGGTCGGCAAAACCTGCCAAAAAATGAAAGATGGTGAGAAGAATATGATTGAATGGATTGCGAACAAAGAGGATGGAGAATAGTGGCGAGATTACACCGGAGAAGAGGAGGTTGATATCAGCCACCGAAGATAGAGAGCCAAAGGTGGAAGCTGTCAAAGATCTAGGGTCATGATGAAAGTGTTTAGGTCACGATGGGAGAGAAGGTGGTTGAGTTTTGCTTTTTTTTTGCGAAAATTCTCTTTTATAGGTAGGTAAAATTTTCTAAACCAATTGGTCTAATTTTGATTAAGATCACACCAATTAGAGTTACCATGATTTTACTTTAATTCTAATTAAGATTAAATCCTTTGATTAAGATAATAGTCTATTAGTTTTGGTTAAATTAACATGATTTTGGTATAATTAACATAGTCAAATTTATAATTAGTTTATAAATTTATAAATTTGATATTTAAATTACGATTAAATCGGAAACCTAATTGATATAATTCGGTTAAGGAGTACACTTCACGTGATGTCTACTCTGTAAGTAGACTTTATTTGAAGTCTACACTATACATAAACCCCAAATCGAATAATTTTTACTTAATATGCCAAATCATAACAAAAACTTATATCAAAAGATTAAATATTTTTAATATATTCACAATTTAACTTTTTTATTTAAATTTATATTTTAAATACAAAAATTACAAATCCATATAATTGTCAACATATCTTGCTTTGCAGACTTCAATGTGAAGTCTACTCTATACCCTTAACCCTAAACCCTAAAACATAAATCGAAAAAATTCTATTTAATATATGAAGATCAAAATAAAACTTATATCAAAGATTAAAAATTCTTAATCCACTCAAACTTTAACTCAATTATTTAAATTTTAAATTTTAAAAATATCAAATTGCAAATCCACATGGATTACCAACATATCTTGTTGAAACCCTAAACCCTAAACTCATAGTTTGTATGTGAACTATGTGGTTTGATCTTTGTTAGTTTTATTTCACCATACTTTTGTGGTATTTTATTTTTTATACTCCATAATTTTTTATTTTAAGGTTATGTAAACAAAATTTAATCATATAATGATTATTTATATTTTGAATTTTTTAAAATTAATATAATTAAAAAGTAGATTTCATGTGAAGTCTGCTTTGAAAGTAGACTTCATGTGAAATCTGCATTTAAAGTAGACTTCTAGAGAAGTCTACTTTTTACCCAGAAGGATATATATGTAATTGCGTTTCCAGTTTTTTTTGTTTGGTCATAAGAACAAAATAATAAATTCATTACCCTTATGGGTTAGTTTTGCAATAGAATTCAAAAAAGGTTAGTTTTTGTATTTGAAATCAATTTTTAGGTTATTTTTGCAAATCTCCATATATATATATATGTATATACGTATTTTAGAACAAAACTAATTTTTTAAAAAGTATAACTTGTATATATTGAATACACATATATAATAATCTCTAAAGATATCATGTCAATGTTAAGATTGCAAAGCCAGTTTAAGAACGGGGCCAATGATTTCGGCTATACGTCCCAGGTTTTTGTTTTCACCTATCAAAATATCTAGATCTAGACCCGCATTAACAGGATTTAGATTTATTCTCATAATAAAAAATATGTTAAATTTTGTTGCAAAATTTTTCGAATACAAATCAGTAATCACAAAACAATTTGATTCATGTGTAACGAAGTTGAATAACACAATTAACATTATATTTACAAAAATTATTATGATATAAAGATTCACACTTTCAAGAACAGGAAATGTGTGATTGAACAATGAAAAAGAACAATTTCAAGGAAATATCAAGAAGCCCTTGAAATTTCTTAATTAAAATTGTGTAAATTTATATACAAAAAACACCCAAATAAAAATTCTTAACTGGATTCAAACTGCATTTACTACTACACTTTCGAGGTTCAATTTCTTGATGAAAAAAAAGGAAGCACCATTTCTTCTTCTATACCTTCTAAAGTTTACGGATGATCAAATGAGCTCCATGTTGTGGAAATGTAGTTGCTGCTGGGAATGGAGCATGAGTATACGATGGTGAGAGCTCTACACTGAACCTTTGAAGAACTGTTGCCACAAACAGCTTAGCTTGCAGCATTGAAAAGTTTTGACCAATACAAGTTCGAGGACCTGAGCTAAATGGCAAGTAGGAGAGTCTTCCTTTGGTTGCACCCACTACTCCGTTGACGAATCTCTCTGGCTTAAACTGTTTCACATCATCTCCCCAAAGATCAGGATCATGGTGTACCAAAAGCATTGGTATTGTGACTACAACTCCTTCAGGTAAAGAGAATCTTTCAAGTTTCACTTCTTGTTTAGTTATCCGACATGTGAAGTAAGCTGGTGAGTACAGTCTCAGAACTTCATGGAGGATCATTGTTACCTGAGTGATCATAACAAGCCAATTCAAATACAAGAGAATTCATTTTGTAAGGTTTTGGTTATATAATGGTTTTGAATATGTCTACTTACGACTTTCAGGTGGCTTAACCCGTCGAAATCTGGCTCGTTGTTACCAAACATTTGAGAAACCTCGTCTCTTGCTTTGGTTTGCCAGTCTTGGTGTTGGCTTAGAGCAACAAGTGTCCAAACAAACAATGAAGATGTCACATTTTGACCAGCTAGATAGAAAGCCTTACAGTCATCTATCAGATCATCAATACTAAGTCCGGAATCTAGTCCTTGTTCATTGATCGTTTTCGTATTCGAATCCAACATGGAACACAACAGGTCACTGTGTTTGTCACTACCTCTTCCACTTTTAATCTCCTTCTCTTTTGTCTCAATCATATCTCTAAACATGGCCCTCATGTCTCTTTCAGTTTCTCTCAACCTCTTGTTAAACTTTGTTGGCAAAAACCTACAAGTCAACATGAAATGTTACAGCTTTCTGAATCCAAACTCTTAACCTTTTAATTGTTTCTTACTTTGATCCAGGAATGTAGACAGATCGAATAGCTTGAAGACCAAGATCAATCTGTTCTTGTTGGATTTCAAAGATTTTGATTCCATCAGTGTAGAAATCACCAAAAGAAGCACGAGCAAGCATGTTTCTAGTTAAGTCATGGCAGTAAGTCCATGAATCAAGTTCTACTGTTCCTTTTGCTGAAGCTAATTTCTCCCATTCTTCTAACATATCTTTGCAACTCATATTAAATGCTGGTAATATGCTCTGTTTCATTATTAAACATTAATAATTAATAAAAAATCAATAAATTAAAAAAAAAAAAATTAAAAAAAATATCTCATTTATAAGATTCACATTTATGGGTCCCTTCCTGTTGTAACGGCTGAAAAGCCCACCTTCATTAACTCCCATAATTCATTTAATTTAGACGGACAAATTGTTTTATTTTATTTTTATAATAACTCAAAGAATTTGTTTGTTAAAAGTAATGAAATGCATGCCAAGTTGTGATCTGATGGTTAGAATGATCCAGTTAATGATTTGGCATTAGGGTTCGGTTCTTATCTATTGCATTATGATAGCTTAAAAAAAAGAATTTTAAAAGTGAAGTTTAAGTTACAGATCGGGCCTTGTTGATTCAATGTTGACCAAAAAAAATAATAATAATGAATGCATATTCTTCTATTGTCATATTACTTTACTGATTATGAGAATTAATAAATTTCTTTGCCAAAAAAAAAGTTGAATATATTAGAAATTGTTGATTTGAGTTAACATATCTGTAATGCGTCTTTTTGGATTTTTCTGTTATTCTTTTTTTCGCTTTTAGACTTTTTTCCAAAGAGTTGGTGGCCTGGCTTATTGTTCTTTTTCAACTTTTTATCTTCTTTTTCTTTAAATAATTTTATAAAACAATTAAAATTTTCCTTTTTCCAAGGAAGTGAAAAGAAAAGACGTTACTTATCAATCTTTTCCTTTCGAAAAAAGTAAAAAAGAGAATGAAACTGATGAGAAATGAGAATCTAAAGAATGAGACGAAAATGACGTCCATAAAAGTTCACATTATGTCAGAGTTTATAATTAATTTTATTTTCTTTTTTAAAAATAGTTATTTTGAATAAAACACGAGAAATGTATGTATATGTATATTAATAAAAATTTACCTTCAAATTGTCGATACGAAAAGCAGGATTAAGAATGCTTCGATGTTTAGACCATTTAGGACCTTCATGATTGAGAAGACCACTGAGGAAAACATGATTATGTGATCCAATCTTTGGTTTTGGAAAGAGTTCATGTTTTGACATTATCTCTCGCAGTGTCTCTGGATCCATTACTATCACGTTCGGGTACGGTCCGTACCATGTGAAACATTTCTTCCCTATATTACCATATTACCAAATCACTCACATTTTTTAATTTTTACAATTTAAACACGTTCAAGAATGATACAATAGACCAGATTTTCTTTTGATAACAGTGAATTTTTAATATAATAATAAGTAATAATATTATGCTTACCAGATTTAGATTATAACAACACAATCAGATTTAGATCCTAATTACATGAAAATGTGAGATTATAATCAACATACATGATTACTTTTCAGAACCTAATCGAACCAAACCCGAATTAATATCTTAGTTCATTTATATACATACCATAAATATGATAAAATTAAAGGAGAAGAAGAAGATGATCCAACTCCTAACCAGAATCTAAGACAAGATGAGTTGGATTTGTTTATATATATATATATATATATATATATATATATATATAGATACACATTTGGTCAAAANTATATATATATATATATATAGATTCACATTTGGTCAAATTAAGTAGAAACAAAACCAAGAAAGAATAGTGATGATACCATGAGATTGAACAGTGTGATGAAGAAAAGGCATCATGCGAGGAAGAAAATCAGCATCAAGAGGAAGAGGAAGAGAGTGAGCAACTTGATCCATTTGATTACTTTCTCTCATATCTCCCATCAAAATTCTATAAGAATTCCCACAAAATCCTTGTTTCTTCAAATATTTCTCCAATCTTTTTGGCCTTAACCAAACCCAATTCACAGCTCTCCATACCCAATTCAGTATCAAAATCGATAAACCAATCAAAAACACTCTTTTCACTGTAATCATCTCCATCATCATCTCTAAGCTTGAAGAAGAGAAGAAGAAGAAGGAAGAAAAGAAAGGAGACAAAACTATAATGGTGATGCTTATAATTTCATCAGTTGACTATATATGTTGGAGGCAGCTGTATCTCTCTCTCTATATTTTATAAATATAAATATAATGAGTGAATAAATCTCTATACAGTAGGATGAAAATGTGATTTTTTTTGTGTGGGTATAATATAGATATAGATAGAGAGATAGAGGGATATATATATATATATTTATACATATGTAATAAATCGCTGTATGTGCAACTGGCAAAGAATTTATAACAACAAGTTATTTGGTGTATATTTCCAAAAATTTAATTTTGTCTTCCTTTCCTTACGCTACATGCATGTGGCTTTATTGCATGAGTAGTAGTAGTAGTAGTAGTATTTTTATTTCTTATTTCTTACATATAATATGACGATGCTTCCTATTTATATCCTAAAAGAATTACAATTACGATTCTTCCATTTTTTACATTATTTTGCCTTATTGTTTCTGTTTACGTATCGTAGTTATCTAAATTATATTAAAGGAGATAAGAGTTCTCACGTAATCTCCACCTTAATTTATCTTTTCATTAATTTTGGATATATGAATCGAAATTAACCTTAAATGTTTTTATCAATTAAAGTACATAAAACTAATTAAAAGAATGATGAGGTTGGTTCAAATAGAGGCAGATGTATGGTTTCAGGTTCAATGCGAAGTTTAGGTGAAACTGACAAAAGATATTTGTGCTCATGATCCTACTTCAAATATGCTTTGATCAAGACCATAATCTGTATTATTTTACGGGTTATATATGTTTTGTGGATAAATTTTGAAAAGATTTATAATACTTTTCAGGTCTGGAGTGAATATACTTTCATAACGCAATAGACATATTATATGAGAACCCATAAAATTAGTAGAAACCTCTTCTATATCCATTTAAAATTGTAACTTGTTCTATAGATAATATCTTGTTTTGTCTCGTTGAGAATAATGAAAATATTGAAAATTTTCAGATTGTTTGGAACAATTGAAAATGGTGATATGCCCAGATGAGTTGCCAACATTTAATCCATTATTAGAAGATTTCGTACGATTCAAGAAAATTTTTTTCCAATTTTTTTTACTCTTATTTATTAGACTTTAAATAATAAAATCAATTATATTGGCAGAATTGTTAGAAGAGATTGATAATTTTTAGATATTTTGCCATCTAGTTGGTTTTCTTCAATAATATAGTGAAATAATAATGTTGACAAAAAATGAAAGTAAAAAAGAAATAAAAGAATGAAGAGAGAAATAAAGAAATGAGTAAATGTTTATAATTGGAGACAATAAATAAGGAACCAGGTGGCGCTGTTCTTTGGAGAGGATGAATAGCAATGTCAACTCTTTACGGAACGCATGTGATATTTAATTTAATAATTGTATTACATTAAGATAATGTTTGTCCAACCACATCAATTAATTTTTAATTAATTATTAATTTTAATACGATTACGCGTAGACTAGGGTCATTACCATTTACTAAATTCCACCTAGGACAAAATACACCTAACGGCTACGGACATTTGTTGCTTTTCATTTTATTACTTCTTCATTTTCATTTGCTTATGTAATTTATTGTCTATATATATACTCCTCTTAGCTTAGAGTAGTTAATTGTTTTGTTCAAGACGTAATTAATTTACTAGTAGGCTTTTGAGGAAATTAATTTTTTTGTCGTCATGCTATAACATATCCCTTAATTTATCGATCTCCTTTACTTATTTTCTTTATTTATACTAATGGTGACGATAATTGTATGTGGTTTTTAATTTAGTGATAAGTGGTAAGTCTATGAAAAGTAGATACATTTGTATATTTAGAAGTCGAATCATATTGCCTATATTATGTAGGAATGACTAATAAACATATAAGTTATGGTCAAATATTAACAAAAAAAAAAAAAAAGAAAAAAAAAAAAAAAAAAAAAAAAAAAAANAATACAATAAAAACAAATTTTGTTAGTTAAAAGTCTTTAGTCTTTTATTTGTCAACGAGTTAAAAGTCTTAAGTCATGGTTAAGAAAAAGAATTGCATTATTCAACCAATGTGTGCGATTAAATGATATATAAATTTATTCTCTATTATGATTGATATATAAATATGATCGTAATCACTTTTAGCTAGTATTACAATCCTTAAATTAAAAAAAGACACTTGTAGTTATTAATATCATGGAAATACGCTTCATTTTAGGAGATATGACGTTAATGCTTACGTAATATTATTACTATTTTTTTGGAAAGGAAAATAGGAGTCATAGTCTCAAAACCAACTGTAATATGTTATGTAAGATCAAAAAAAGGTGGGAGGTTTCTTTATTATGTGTTGTCGTAATTTTGAACTCCTAAATTTATGAGATTTGTACAGAAAGAATGGGATTTTGTTGTATTTGTTAAACAATCAAATTTATAATAAATTCTCTGTTGCAAAAAGAAGAAGTTAGTTAGTTAGAGACAACAATGTGTCCCTAAATATTCTTGACTTTATTTACGTGTATTGTGTGAACCAAAATATTATTGACTTTCTTTTGTTCAAAAAGCTAGATTGAAATCTTATAAAGATTAACTTTTATAAAGAAATAATTGTTTTCTAATAATTAGTCACTGTGCATAATTTTTGACATCTTTATCATGACAATCGGAAGAATGTCAAGTGACAAAAATAAAATTTTAATTCAGAAAAGATAAAGTTGAGAAACTTAGAATGGTTGTATTCATTTTTCTCTCAAAATTAGAGTTTTCTATAAATGAAGAAAAGATTTGCCCAAATGGTTTATTTCATATTTTTTTTTTCAAATAAATATTTCAAAATATTTTGATCTATTGTTAATTTCCAAGACACCCTTATACTTTTCAAATCTATATATTTAACCCACTTTTATTATTTTAAAGGAATAGCTAGTCAATAATAACATTAGCAAACTTAACTTTTGTTCAAAGTTTAATTATATAATAATTATTATTTAATTATACATATTTCATAGATTTTATAATATAATTAATTTTAGTAAAACTGCTAATATAATTACTTTTGTAGTATATACATGGATCATATAATTTTAGAAATAAATGGATACTTTTCAAGTAATAAAAATTTTTCTAAAAAAAAAATAGGAATTTGAAAAAAATAAAGATTTTAGTACCAGTAGATTTTTTATATAAAAAATATAGATTTTGAAGTACGAGTGAAGCATTGGAGATATATTTATGAAAGCCAAAAAACATATATTATTAACTATAAAATTAAAATCCACAATTTTTTGACATAATTTTCTGTAAGAAAACATCAGTTTTACTTTTCTAGATAATTCATTTTCTTGTTATAATAATAATTTTTGTGTGGCAAAAAAGATCACTTATATCTGGAAAATTCCTTATTTGCGCTTTCCATAACAAATGCGTAAAAAGGACAGATGGTTGGGCTGGGCACATCAAAGGAAGAAGCTGATGGGGTCACGTGAGTTATGAAATATTAACACATGAGAATGATAGCTTCAGGATTTAACAAATGGGCTTTATATTACATATAAATGGGCCTTCTTATCTATTCAGCCCACATAGAATAATCTTTCCTCTCTTTTTATAAGTTGCGACGTCGGCGATTCACAGTATTAAAATCTGAATACCTTAAATTGTTCGACTTTATTCATCTTAGTTAGTTTTGGAAAATTTGGCTAGGTTTGTGATCTAGTTTTTTTCAAGCCATGGACGAGTATCAAGAGATGGAAAGATTCAGCATGGATAACGACTTTGAAGGAGGTCGATGGGAGGGTGACGAATTCGTCTATGAAAGGAGGAAGGAGAAGCGGAAACAAACTAAACACGATGCTACTTATGGAGTTTTTGCTGAGAGCGATTCGGATTCCGATGATTATAGCGGCGGCGGTTCGAGGAAGAAGCGTAGGGGTCAGGATTCGGGAAGGAAGGCCGACTTAACCAAGCCTGTCAATTTTGTTTCTACAGGTACGGTTATGCCGGATCAAGAGATTGATAAGGCTTCTAAGGAACATAATAATGAGAAAGATAGTGATAAAGGGGAAGATGGTAACTTGATTGATGAGGATGGTGAAGCTAGAGGTGGATTAGGTATTGGAAGCTCAGGTTTAGGGTTAGGGTTTAATGCGAATGGTTTTGACGATGAGGATAATCTCTTACCGGGTGCATTAGGGAAGAAAATAGCTGATGGGGCAAAGATGAGAAGGAAGGCACAGATGGAGAAGAGACGTCAAGAGGGTGGTACAAAAGGAGGGAAGAAAAATACTTTAGGGGCTGATATAGGTAAGTTCGAGAAGTCTACTAAAGGAATAGGTATGAAGCTGCTCGAAAAGATGGGGTACAAGGGAGGTGGGCTTGGGAAGAACCAGCAAGGTATTGTGGCTCCAATTGAAGCACAGTTGAGGCCCAAGAATATGGGTATGGGGTATAATGATTTCAAGGAAGCAAAGTTGCCTGAGTTAAAGAAGGTTGAGGAGAAGAAGACTATTTCGACCAGTGTTAGTGAGAATGAACAGGGTCGTGGTGATAGAGGAGGGGGAAATCTTTGGAAGAAGAAGAAGGTGCGGAAGGAAGTTTATGTCACTGCACAGGAGTTTTTGGAAAAGAAGCAGGAAGAGGGATTTGGTGGTGGGCAGACCATTATAGATATGCGAGGACCACAAGTTCGGGTTTTGACAAATATGGAAAACTTAGATGCAGAGGAAAAAGCAAGAGAAGCAGATGTTCCTATGCCGGAGTTACAACACAACTTGCGACTGATAGTTGAACTAGTCGAACATGAAATTCAGAAGATAGATAGAGACTTGAGGAACGAGAGAGAGTCAGCCTTGAGCTTGCAGAAGGAAAAGGAGATGCTTGTAAAGGAGGAAGAGCAACAAAAGAGACACTTAGACAACATGGAATACATCACAGGTGAAATCAGTCAAATCGAGTTGGAAAATACATCTGGGACATTGTCTCTGGATTCACTTGCTAATCGTTTCAAGGACCTGCAAACACGCTACCCTGATGATTATAAGCTTTGTAACCTGTCAACCATTGCCTGCTCATTGGCCTTGCCTCTATTTATCAGGATGTTTCAGGGTTGGGACCCTCTTAGGGATGCTGGGCACGGTCTCAAGGCTATATCTTCATGGAGAAAGCTCTTGGAAGTTGAGGAAAATCAAAATATCTGGGTAGTCTCAACGCCTTATAGCCAACTATTCTTGGAGGTAGTGTTACCCGCTGTGCGAATAGCAGGCATCAATACCTGGGAACCCAGAGACCCTGAGCCGATGCTTAGATTTTTAGAGACGTGGGAGAATTTGCTGCCTTCATCGGTCTTTCAAACGATTTTGGACACAGTGGTATTGCCAAAATTGTCAACTGCTGTAGAATATTGGGACCCACGGAGGGAACTTGTTGCGATCCATGTTTGGGTACATCCTTGGTTGCCAATACTTGGTCAGAAGTTGGAGTTTCTGTATCAGATTATTCAGGTGAAATTGAGTAATGTTCTTGATGCATGGCATCCTAGTGATCCATCTGCCTACACTATTCTTTCTCCGTGGAAGACCGTTTTTGATGCTACAAGCTGGGAACAACTTATGCGTCGTTACATTGTTCCCAAACTTCAGCTGGCTATGCAAGAGTTTCAGGTAAACCCAGCAAACCAGAATTTAGACCGGTTTGAGTGGGTTATGAAGTGGGCATCTGCAGTACCCATACATCTAATGGCTGATTTGATGGAGAGGTTATTCTTTCCCAAATGGCTGGATGTGTTATACCACTGGTTGCGTTCTAAACCGAGGTTCGAAGAGATACACGAATGGTATTATGGTTGGAAAGAGTTATTCCCACAAGAACTTTCAGCAAACGAGAGGATCCGAATCCAGTTAAAGCGTGGTTTAGATATGTTGATGGAAGCTGTTGAAGGAGTGGAAGTGTCTCAGCCAAGGGCAAGAGCACCTGAGCGTAAACAGTATGAGCCACCTCAGGCTCAAGCTCATGCTAAGGCTCATATGGATAGCACTGAGGTGCTAAGTTTGAAAGAAGTGTTGGAAGTATTTGCACAAGAGAAGGAGCTGCTGTTCAAACCTAAAGCGAACAGAATGCACAATGGTCTTCAGATATATGGGTTTGGTAATGTGAGTGTGGTTATAGACTCAGTTCACCAGAAGCTGTTGGCTCAGAAAGATGGAGGTTGGTTTCTTGTAACTCCCGATGACTTATTGAGAATGCACAACAATGCAAGTGCATCTGGAAAACGATGAATAACATTTCGACCATATTCAGTCTTTTTGACATTTTGTATCTTCTCGAATCTCATATTTTTGACTTCTTATTTAGATAACAAAACTTAAATAAATTTGTTAAGTTTACACCTTTTTTCTTCATGGAGTGCGTAAGGAAAAGAAAGAAAGTAGATAATACAACAAACGATGCTTATCGAAAACTATACAAACGTTTTGAAAGTAACACGCTAAGATAATTGACCCATCACCAGTCTGCTTCTTTAGATACACCCAGAATCACAGCGATCGTTGCAATAATGGCCTGCAATGTTTACAAGTATCAAATCAATTTTGTTTTGAGTCCCGTGAGATTTACAGGAAAACCGTGAAAGATAAAGAAAAAAGAGTATTGGAGATATTACAGCTATGGTGCAAGCAATGTATCCTGGTTTCTCCCTGGGATCCATCCTTCTTCCAAACATCATAATGAACAAACCAACATACCAAGGGAGTGCTCCAAGGAAAAATCCAACAATGAACCTTTAAGAAGACCAAACCAATTTCTCAGGGATATATAACGATAATGAGAGCAAGATCTCTGTTTCAATTGTGTTATCAATACATGTTAAAAAACAAGTGTAGATAGTGTAGCAGGCATCTGAGAGAGGAAGATTCAGTAAAAATTGAGCTCCTGTTTGAAGGAAGATAAAGAAGGAACTTACAGGAACCATCCAAGACCAATTCCACAGCAAGGAAGGCGACGTTGTCTCACATGCACAGGCCTCCCTTCAGCCACACCACCATACACTGAGAATAATAACAATACGAAAGAGATTTAGTCACTTCAAATTCTCATCAAAGTTTCTTTTTTCTACTTCAGAGAAATTAGCCACTCAATATTAGTTACATCACACCAGATTTTCACCTCAACGTATGACAAAGAATTTAGATTTTCACATTCAACGAAAAACTCTTAATAATGTTAAAGTAAAGAAAGAGTTTGATACACCGACCAGCATATCATTGACCAACATCCCTAAATAGTTTCTAAAACAAAGAACAAACCCTAAAATGGTTTCTCTGAAACCATTTTCTGTGACCAAATCCGAATATTTAACAAAAAAAGCTTTCAAAGGGAAAGATAATTCATGACTTTCATCAATCTTACAAAATTTTAGACCTAATCAGCACATCCAAATGAGAAAGTGAAGCTACCTGGAACAGTTTGATAGCCATGAGCGTAATAAGGAGAAGAAGAATCGTAAACCCCAGGAGGTGCCGTAGGTTGAGGAAATCCAGTAACCGGCGGTGAATTCTGCGGAGGCGGCGGAGGATAATTGGAAACGCCTTGAAAGGTACCGTATTGATGATTATGCTGATTACCTTCTTCCGAAGCATAACCTTTGCTTGTATCTTCTTCTCCGTGACCCATTATCTTCTTCTCTCGATCTCCTCTTTCTGATTCAAATCACTTTTGCAAAGCGTTGAACCGAATAAAAAGTTTGTATTTTTAATTATTTGCTTACACATCCGAGATAACGCGTATTTTTCTAAAATGGACCCACAATTATTAATTATGTCATTTTATATCCATCGACTATGATGTTTGACTAAAAGCTTTCCTTCTTCAACAAATTAATACGATTAATACGTGTTTAATAAAGGGGTTTCGAAAAGCTTTACGAATCACGTTATATGTAAATTATAGATATTAAATGCATTCACAGAAGCTTCGAGTTCGTGGCAGGTATTATTAAGTACTGATTGTACTTTCATCAAGTAACCATTAACCATGTATATGAATTGTCATCATGAATTGCTTATAGTGAGGCATATCTAATTAATATTACAAATAGCGAGAACTTTTCAGAAATCTGTCACTATTTCAACTATTAGAAAATGTTTATTAAAAATTCTGTAATTGTAACTTTTGTCAACTATCATCAACTTCGTTGTTAAACTTTTTTTATTACTTTTTATGAGTGGAATTTGTTTTCTCTTCCTCTTTCTCTTCTAAGTGGAGCTTTTGATTCTCAGCCTCTTAACAAAAACAAACTTGGAAATTAAATTGAATTAAGAAAATTAATATCAACCAATACAATATGTGCATACTGTATAATTATTTTCGTGATACACAATTACATTACACATGAAACGAAAAAAATATATATTAAAAACTCTGCATTCTGTTGCAAGAGATGTGATGCTCTAAATCTATGGAGTTGAACCATTAACAAGTAAGAATGACCAAAACAGAAAATTGCATAACATGAAGACAAGTGTTTTGCAATGAAAAAAGAAGCCAACCTTTTTTGTTCAACAAGCGCAAATTTCATCATGAGAGCAATCTTGGACATAACTATGATCAAGATCAATAGAATCAGAGACGCTAATAATCGTCACCTTCTCATCCTGTTTAGCTTCTTCTGGTTCAATAAGATTGGTCCTGAGATCACTCAAATCTGGTTTTGTCTCTGTCATGAAACTCTGAAGAATGGAGAAGCAAGTGAAACAAGAAAACACTAGATTGGCTGCAAACAAAGCGATGCAGAGAATCACAACAATACAATTGTAAGCATCCATTTTTGTTGAGATAATCGATCATGGTGTTTGGTTTACAAAACCAGAATCACTCAGATGGATAAATCAAATCAAAAAGTATTCATTCAACTTTGATTCTTTGGTCCCCTCCACAGATATATGAAGAAAGCTTAGAATCGTATCTCAATGCTTTGTGTGCTTACAAAATCTCTTATAAAGAAGAAAACAAAAAGGATAAAGAAATTTGTTTTATTTTATTTTTGGGTCTGCGTCTGCGGTGGAAAAAAAGATATTTCAACGGATAAAGGTGTCGTCAAGACAAGCATGACAACAACACCATTTGTCTCTTTCTTTGTCCACCTGTTTTGTTAGCTTTCTATACAGAGATACTTATGTTTTCTTCACAAAACTGTTTTACACATCTCAGAGTATTTCATTTCCATCAGAGATTGAAACTAGCATATAAAGAGATCATCACCATCAGTCTATTTCAGTGACCGGTTCAGAGATTTGGAATCTTAGCACGATTTAAAAATTGTTTAGCATTCAATATGTGGCTCTATCAACACATTCTTAAGGGGTTGAAGATTTCTAAGCTTGATCTAAACATGATAACAAGCATTACTATCAATAATTTTTCATTTTAAAAGGATAGTTTTTGAAGCAATCGGAATTAGTAAACTAGACTTGTTCTTCCACTTATCTGATTCATACATAGATTAAGTATCAAAATAACCACACAACTTTATCACGGACTAGTTGCATTTTCAATCTAGATAAAGACAGCTATCAATTTGAAAGCCAAGAACAAACAAATATAGAATATGAAAAATGATAAACTTTTTACCTGTTTCTTTAGTTGTTGTCAACTCTTCTGCTTTGAAGATATAGTTCTAAATTACATCTCTGCAGTATAATACAATTGACATTCGATAACACAAGTAAAATGTTTATTAAAACATGGCAAGATGAAACAAGATTATGTTAATGACTTGCACAAAGTACAAAAATTGCAGCAGAAAAGATAATATAAGGCAAAGATAGATTCAGATGAGTAAGGCATACATCAGATTCAAACAGAGAACCACCAGCAGCTAAGAGCTGGGCAATACTCAGATTCAGCCATTACAGTTTTCATCATAATCCCAATTTTGAGTAAAAGCATTACAAATTAAAAAGCTCTGAAATGGTCTCAGGCAATAAAATTGTGGTTTAAATGCACAAGTGTAACAAGTAATCTACCGAGTTTTAAAAGGGTTAAGAGTATAAATGGAATTGATCAATGGTGCTTCGAAAATGATTATGATTCTTTCAAAAACTCATGCATAAGGGTTAGATACTGAAACATAAATCCTTCCTAGAAAACAGAGAAAAATGTGAAGATGGAACAGATAAATTTGGAAACATGGCTTCAACTCATAACGAAATTTTATGCACCCAAAAATCAATGCTCGTGCATGAAGCCAACTTTCATGTCAGCCATATCGTCGAACATTTGATGGGCAGCTTTCAACAGATTCAAACAGAACGAGATACTTGATATGGGGGCACTTTCGAGAATTCATAAACTTGGGTAATCTCGTAAATAAGGGTCCACAATTCTGTTTCGGGGCCCAATGTTCAGTCGGGTGGGGATGGCATTAAGCTTAGAGATATTTGTGTGAAATGCCAAGCAATTGTTGACTTTTTCGGTCAACATTTTATGGCCGAAAAGAGTAGTTTTCCCTTCGTTTCTCTATTCTTCATTTCTCGTCATACTTATCTTAATGTCATTTTGTTTCTCTCTTTTTGATTCCTCAGCATTTCGCGGTGATTCAACATCTTCTTTCTCTCTTCAATCAACCAATCATCACATAAACATTTTTCATACTAGTCCTTGTGATTTCACATATTAGCTCTCGTGATGCTTATATTGTGGCTTCGGTTTCCAAATCTGCAAAATCAGCAGCGTAATCTGATTTGATTTGGGAAACGTTTCTTCCACCGGAATATTTGTTTATGATTCTTCAAGATTTAATCACGAAAGAACAAAAAAGAACAGCGAATTCGAGTTATGTTAAGTTTATGTGTTTGTTCATGTCAAATCGAGTAAAAGATATTTATATTTGGCCATAACTGACAAAGAATTTTCCATTTTACCGAATAGTCGTCCAACACATGTCTAAATTTCAGCTCGACATTGGACATAGACACGTGTATATATTGAATATCGACACCTCTCTATACTAAATATCGACATTTCGTTCATTTTGGACATCAACACATTAATACTATCAAATAATTAACACGTGACAGATTTGTGTACAATGTTGTAATAAAGACTTGTCTATGATAGACAAGTTTATACTAGACATCGATATTTTGTCTATTCTAGATATCGATATGTTAATACAAGTATTAACATGAATCATATTTATGTACGATATTGTAAAAAAAAATTAGTTTGTGATGGACAAGTTTTTATTTATCCACGAATGCAACAATTTTTTTTTAAGGGCATGCTGGTCTTTTTTCTACCGTTCAAATCTTTGTCAACATGGTAAATATAGGATTAAATGGCATTTCACGCAAATACTGTTTTGAGCGTGGCATTACACGCGAAATTCTCTTAGGCTTAGGCTTATTAGCTTATTTGTTTACTAGTTTTTTGAAAATATCATAACAGTTTGTCACCATTACACGTAACAACACGAACAGTTAAACACCCTTTGGTTTGGTATAATCACAAATCTCAGAACTCATGACACGGTTCGTAGAGATACACGCAAACCTGTTCAAAGGGAATCAAAAAATGGAAAGAATAGCTCCAAAGTTTTTTGACACACACAAAACATATCCGAAGATGAACCACAAATTCAGACTTGAACAATAAATAATCTATTCATATAATAAAGCCCCGTTAAACCAATAACAAAGTAGTAACGCAAACCACCATGGCCGCCGGTTTAAGCTTCTTTAAGCTCTCTTTCCTCCTCAGCCTCCTTTCCGGTGGATCAGACCTACTGGGTCCCGGAGCTCAATCCGGACCCGGCCAAATCGGGAAGTTTCCACCTTCGTGTAACCGAATCGAGTGTCCTAGCTACGAGCTAGTTCACGCCGCAAATGGGTATGAGATTCGCCAGTACAATCAAACAGTCTGGGTTTCCACTAAACCGATTGTAGATATCTCTCTTGTCGATGCTACAAGAGCCGCTTTCTTCCAGTGAGTTCAAAGTTTCAGATTCTTTTTATTTATTAATTTCGTAAATTTTGGATGAAGATTGATATTTTTTTTCGTGCTTCAGATTGTTTGCTTATATTCAGGGGAAAAATGAGTATCATCAGAAGATAGAAATGACTGCTCCGGTGATCGCTCAAGTTTCACCAAGCGACGGCCCATTATGTGAATCTTCCTTCACTGTATCTTTTTATGTTCCCAAGAAGAACCAACCTGATCCAGCTCCGGCGGAGAATCTCCACATTCAGAAATGGAATCCGAGGTATGTGGCGGTGAGACAATTCAGTGGATTCGTCTCTGATTCGAGCATTGGAGAAGAAGCAGCGGCACTAGAGAAGAGCATTCAAGGTACAGCGTGGGCTAATGCAATAGAGAAAAGCAAACAAGACGGTGGTGTCGGGTCGGATTCAGCTTACATGGTAGCTCAGTATAACTCACCCTTCGAGTTCACGGGTCGGGTTAATGAGATTTGGTTACCGTTTGAAATCGAAGTTTAAGCTCTGGTCTGTTAAGAGAAGAGAATCCTTTTCATATTATTATACAGCTAAAATAAAACATGAGGTGATCCATAAAGTGTGAACCTTTTTTCATTTTCGATTTGAATGTTGCAGACACAGATACAGAATACAGAAATGAGATTGAACATTTACCCTGAACCAAACATAGTGATGATTAAAGACAAAAAAAAATCTCAGGGCACTCGAGTTAAGTATCCCTAAAGAGATCTCTAAACATATTTAAAAATCAGCGAGGTTCTAAACAGAATCCTCTTTAAATCTCTTCTACTACCAGTAACTGTAAGTTCGGTCCTGACCATTGTTATATTCTGGGTTAGTCTCATAATTTACATACATACTCTGCTGGTAATAATCGTGGGACGGATATGGTGTTGGTGATGGACTTGGAAATGGTAATGGTGATGCGTCCATCACGACCGTGTTGTTGTGATTTGTTTCCTCCTCGAGAAAATACCGGGTTTCGGGTTTGGTACCTGAGAACATTCTGCAAGCGACAGTGTTGTGAGGCGATGGCTCGACGTTGTGGTACAAGTTGTTGAAGATGGAAAATGGAGAAGAAGAGTCTGCAACGTGGCAAACATCTGTGTAGTCTATGGTGCTGAAAGAGTCTCTCGTTGATTCTGTGGTGAAGGAAGCTTCGTCTGAGCTCGTGAAGAGAGACCATTCACTTGATGATGACTCTAGATTGTTGTGGTCTCTCGGTTTGAAGCGGTTTACTGGTTTCTTCTGTTCCTTCATTTTGTTTCGTGGTTGCAGATGCTGGACCTGAGCTTTTCCGTTGTGTTCTCCTCTTTCAGGACGCGGACATGATCTGCAAAAACTGTAATTTAAGAACCCTTGACCCCAGAATGCAGAAAAGCCGTTACAAGAATCCGGTATTTTCTTACCTCATGTAAAACAACATATAAGCTCCTTCTGACATAACTTGAGTCATTGGTACTCGATGAATCTGCAGAGTTTTTTAAGAGAATATTGCACTAGTTCATAAGCTATTTTAGCTTGCTGCAGTAAGGAGGAGGAGGATGAAATTAGAATTACCTCGGAATCATCTATTCTGAACCAATTGCCTCTCAAATCTTTGACATAGGAAATGTAATGACCCGAGAAAGATGCGTTGAGAGTATCCAAGTGAACTATAACCGCATATAGCATATAAAGAGGAGGAACATCTCCCGTTCTTGTCATGAAAGGAATCATGTCCAGCATCTCGGGAAAACTTATACATTTGTTTATTTTCCCGTATCTTCCTTCCTGCGTACACAAGAGTTTTTTAAATATATACTAGAACTAAAAGAAAAAACACAAGAGTAACGGAAGAGTGGAAATCTATAGTCATCTTTAAGGAATTAATACCTGGAATCTCTTGAGAACAATTGTGAGAATGTTAGGTGCTTCATGAATGCTCAATTCTTTCCTCGCTCTAACATATCCAGCGCACCTTTTGCCAACGCATTTTTAACAAAATTACAAATTAGATTGAGTACTACAAAAAATGGACAAGCAAATTAGTTTCTGTATCTAACCTGCTGCATCTATACATATTTTCTCCATCGAGATCTTCCGGTCTAGTAAACTGAGTTAAGGCATCTTGAAGAGATTCTACCCAACCATATATCTCTAATGTGAGATCCATTATATTCTCATATCTTTCTGATTCATGATCACACCTCAAGCATTTCACCTGGGTTTTGAGAGGAAAAATAGAAGCAGGAACAATGAGAATGTGTAAACACAAAGTGGGCATAGATTCCGAGGCAGAAGATTTGAACACCTTTGAGCGGAGACGTCCACCAAACATATGTTGAACTAAGGTTGTTTCTTGCAGCCTTGGATCCACTTTAGTCTCACCTCCAAGTCTCTCCAAACATATGGATTGCATAGAGGCAACCAAGAGCCTATATCCAAGTCAAACCAATATGGTAATTTCATGAGAAATATAATCACATTAAGAAGAAAGGATCCACAAATTTATAGCTGAAAGGACTACGAAGAAAAACCTTAAGAACTCATGAGCATCTTCTTGACTCCCATCACCAATCTGACAATTTATGCTTCGCATGTGTGAGAGAATCCTGCTAGCAGAAAGTGGACCTCCAGATTCTCTAAGCATCATTACATGTTGCTCAAGTTCACACATAAGACACCAGTCTTTCCCAGAACCTATTGCAAAAAAAAACAGAAAAAAAAATCTTAGAAGTATTAAACAAAATCTGCTACAACTTTTGCTACGAGATTAGTTGGGAAAAAGCATTACATGATCTTGAATGTGATCGTCGAAGCAAATAAGCAACAAGTGGTTTTGTACATGTTAAAGACTGCAAGACTGCGTTTGCATAACAACTGCAGAAGAAAGATGTTGATTAAGAAAGCATAACTATAAAATAAATCTTCCAATTATAAATGAAACCCTCAATATTGCAGTTAACACAAAAAGAAGAAGTAATTGAGACAATACCTGTTTCCACAATTCACAAGGCCCCTAGGTGATAAGTCAAACACTTCACACTGAAAGAACTTGACAAATTCCTCGTACGGAAAAAGCATCTGAAACATGAAAGCTATTGACTCAGAAAAGGAGGATACTTAAGATACAAAACTGAATTAGCAACGAGATAACAATACCACCAGGGAACTAACTTTCAGATTCTTAAGTCGATCATCATGCTTTGTAGAATTTCTTAAACCCATCATCTTCATAATTCCCATGGTTGAGGAGATGCCATTATTTTCTTCAGAAATACCAGTATCTTTAGACCTCACAGTCTCTGGATTATGGATACAAACATTAGACACTCTACAAAATACTTATGTCAAAGTAACATTTCAGTGACACAAACTTGATACTGAGGCGACTAGCCCCTTCTTACTTGTCTCTGTGCATGATTGTTCTCCAGATTTGTGAACACCTGATTTGGGCAGTGTAGGAATTCTGGTCCCTGTTAAATTCAATTTACATTAGTAGATGCCAATCTTGAACTAATGAGCCTCAACTAGAACTACTTTTCATTTGCTTGTGGTAATACGCCTCACCCTTTACAGGAAATTGTGTGTCTGGACAAACAGAAGAGTTTCTTTCGCCCAAATTGCTTTCATGTTTGTGACTTTCCGGCATACCACTTACAAAAGGTTGTCCATTCATCCGCACACATGAGCTGTCAACAGAATGCCTTCTAGGATTTGTTTCCGCAGCAGAGCTGTTGGTTCTCAACTGTAAGCAAAATCATCAGGTCTAAGGTCAAACATTGTTTTGACTTTTAGCAAGAAATCACAACTATTTTGCCTTCTTTTATGTAATACAGGGAGAGATACGTTTAATACCTTCTGTTTATTGTAACCCTTCGGGTTATCACCACCAGCACCAGCAGCTTCAGCACGAGAAACTTCTTCAGAAGAATCAAACACACTAGAACTGTCTCTTCTAGATGATTCTCGGTTGGACTTGGAAGAATTGTGTTTTCCTATGCTTTTTCTCCCTGTCATGTTGATTTGTGGCGTAATATCAATTCGAGAGATACCCGAGCGTGCAAATTCCACAGAGCTTTTCAAAGTCTTTCCCCTTGCTGCCTGCATAGTATTGTTACCATACATTGTAGAATCCATGCCATGGTCATACAAAACAGAATCTTTCTCAAAGAAAACCCTCCCAGATGAAGAAGAGGAAGTCTCCACTGGGATACATTCATCTTTATGAGCTAACCTCCAGTGAAGTATTTGGCACTTCCCAGAGCTACAAATGTCAAAAATCAAGACTTTCATGAGCTATAATGTCTGCAACTTTAAACCGCACAAGAATATTATTTGAATACCTCAAACTGATACAGAGAAAAACCAAAAAACATATCTGAAATCAGAACGATGTGGAAATATACCAGTATCTAACAGATTTGCATCTCGAGCAACGAGTCTTAGCAGGAGCGAAACACTTTGCACATACATGTAGTTCATTATTATTCGAAGAAGCCACAACTGGGACCTCAAATGGAGCAGCTACCAAATCAGAAGATCTATGATTCGTTACAGTCTCACTCACACCAGCCACAAACTCTGGTCTTGCAGCACTAACAGTTTTGGTCCTGGTTCTCAATGCCCTATTATCAGTAGCCCCAGACTCAAATCTCACACCCCTATTTGCATTAACCACGGTCTCAGCTCTTAAAGCTTCTTCAGCTGCCATCTGAGCCAGCAAGTTTGCCCTCCTTTTCTTTTCAGAAATGTCACTCCATTTTCCTAATAATATGTAAGCTACCACTGGAAGAACAACCAAAACCAGGAATAATACCGGTATGTCCGCTCCCCTTGGTTCAAGCATGTCCCCAGACACGCATTCATGACCCGATCACAGCTTGTGAGAGTCCCGTCAGACTAGATGGATTTAGATAACCATAAATCATAAAATGCACCCCTGATATGCGCCAAGATCTATTTCCACATTCAGATTGTGACGCTACTGATTTACTCGGAAGATGGATAGCACTGCAATTAGAAACAACAATAGAATGATGAGTTCAGCTTTCATCTCTCATTATTCCATAAGAAACTTAGTCTCCAGATACTTCGTCGATGTACAGATTCAATAAAACTCTAGAAAAGCCTACATAAATCTTGTCTACATTCATACATTTTTACATAAGCGATAAGAAATGGCCTCTAATCTCGCAAATCCAGCAAACCCCTAACACTGAATAAAACATCTCACTGAATAACCCAAAAATGCTAAATCCCCGATTTAAAGCAAAGTAGTTCGAGATGAGTCCGAAAAATCCCAAATTTCAGACACGAAACAAAAACTTTCCCTAGAAATTTACCTCGCGATCCAACTATGTAATCCAAAATCTGTACGGACCCTAGCACATTATTCTACAACACAGCTCACAAATTTACTTCCTAAAAACTTCAAAACGAGACAAATCTAACATAAAATCTAAGGTTAGTGAAAGCCCCCATCGTTCTCTAATCTAAGACTTGAATACCCATAAACCCTTAGTTTAAGAAGAACTTTGACAACGATGAAAACTGAGACACAGAGTCCGAAGAAAAAGGAAAGAGTAAAGCTTTACAAGAATTAGAGGCATACCTTATGAAGTTGAGAGAATGCAAAAGGAAGAAAACCCTAATTTCAGAGTCTTATCTTTTAGGCTCTCGTCTTCATGAGCTCGAAAAAAGATGCTTTGATTCCTCGAATGGGTAAGAAGACACAAACAGTCTCTTTGTCTCTCTCTATCTCTCTTTCTTTGTTTCTCTCTCCTCGTCCCGTGTTGTTTATGCTCTTCGTTTTCACACTCTTCGCATACTCTGTCTCTCTCCGTCCTTCAGGATACTGTTAAAAAACAAAACAACTCATTAACCAAAATACTTTAAAGTAACATAATAACTAATTTAATACTAATATAGGGCTAACTTGGTTAATACCCAAAATATAGGTCGACAATTTTAGACTATACCAAAACACGATGTTTTGTTACCGTTATTATATAATGTGAGCAAATTTATGAGTACATCGTTGCCTTTTTCCAATTTACAACCAAAATTACAGAAAGTAGTCTTTCACTGTCCGAAAATACAGGTCACATTAGATTTGGTCGTATGTTTTACCTGTTTGACGACCTAATGTAAGAATGAAAATGACTGTTTGACATAATCTAAATTTCATATATTAAATGAAAATGACACATATACATTATCAGGAAGAGTAATAATATTCTGTTATTGTCCAAATCAATAATAAAAGTTAAATTACATTTTAAGAAACGTATAATGATTATAAATAACATAAGCATATACATATTTACCCAACTTTATGTTATAGTAACAAGTTGATAAAAAATGAGTCAAGGTCATCCAGGAACGTGGCATGATCTCGTAATAGACATTCGTCACGTGGCATTTAGCTATTTGTTCTAAACTTGTCAGGAAAAGTGGGGTCCATGTTTTCGTACCATTCATCTCAAAAGGTGATATGAGTTTCACATCTCGAATCCGGACCGTTGGATTATTCTGTAAACGACTTTCGATAAAAACCTTAGGTGGGTCCCGCGTTTTAGGGTTTGTACTGTCACAACTTTTTCAGTCTCAGTGAATGCTGCACGAATTAAACGATTATTAGATCATTATTTACTAATCAATCCACAATTATTTTATATTTTAATTTAAGACACTCAAGTTTTTAAATTGATCTTTTTTTCACTCTTTTGGACTTACGGAGACGATTTTGCTTGCGATTAGTCAAGCAATGGAAGCTCATCCGCACGAGTCAGGAACCGGCGACGTAATTCACCGGAGGAGTTACTGGAGATGGAGGAAGCAGGATTTCTTTCCGGAATTCTCTTTCCAGAGCTTCTCTGCTTACAAATCAGCTGTCTCCGCCACTTGTCCTCGCCTCGCCGACCGTCTTCTCTCGCGTTCTTCCGACGCGAACGAATTGGATGCTTGCCGCCGTGAGAGTGAGAACCCTATGCGTCGTTGTCTCACGTGGTGGGATCTTCTGTGGCTTAGCTTTGGTTCTGTTGTCGGGTCTGGTGTGTTCGTGATCACGGGTCAAGAGGCTCGAACCGGAGCGGGTCCTGCCGTTGTTCTCTCTTACGCTATCTCCGGTATCTCAGCTTTGCTTTCAGTTCTCTGTTATGCTGAATTTGGAGTTGAAATTCCTGTCGCTGGAGGTTCATTCTCTTATCTTAGGGTTGAATTGGGGGATTTTATAGCTTTTATTGCTGCTGGGAATATTCTGCTTGAGGCTATTGTTGGTGCTGCTGGATTAGGAAGGTCATGGTCTTCGTATCTAGCTAGTTTGGTCAAGAATGATTCTGATTATTTTCGGATTAAGGTCGATTCCTTTGCTAAAGGGTTTGATCTTCTGGATCCTGTTGCTGTGGCAGTTCTTTTGGTAGCTAATGGCATTGCCATGAGTGGAACAAAGAGGACTTCTTGGTTGAATTTGCTTACGTCCATTGTCACTGTTTGTGTAATTCTGTTCATCGTCGTTGTTGGGTTTACTCATTCAAAAGCATCCAATTTGGTTCCATTTTTTCCTTATGGTGCAAAAGGTGTGGTCCAATCAGCTGCAGTTGTTTACTGGTCATACACTGGGTTTGATATGGTGGCAAACATGGCTGAAGAAACCGAGAAGCCATCGAGAGACATACCAATTGGTTTGGTTGGTTCGATGTCTATGATCACTTTGGTTTACTGTTTGATGGCTTTGGCGTTGACCATGATGGTGAAATACTCTGAAATCGATGTGAATGCAGCTTATTCTGTTGCTTTTACTCAGATTGGGATGAAATGGGCTAAGTACTTGGTGGGTATATGCGCTTTAAAGGGGATGACCACAAGCCTGCTCGTTGGATCTCTAGGCCAAGCTCGATACACTACTCAAATTGCTCGGTCTCATATGATTCCTCCATGGTTTGCTTTGGTTCATCCAAAAACAGGAACCCCTATTAATGCTACTCTCCTTGTAACCATACTCAGCGCAATTATCTCCTTTTTCACCAGCTTAGATGTTCTATCAAGCGTTTTCTCCTTTGCCACTCTCTTCATTTTCATGCTTGTGGCAGTAGCATTGCTCGTGAGACGTTACTACGTGAAAGATTTAACTCCTGAGGCTGGTTTACTTAAATTTCTTGGTTGTTTGTTTCTCATAATTGCTTCTTCCATTGGAGTATCGGCGTTGTGGAACGCGGGCACTAGAGGATGGATCGCTTATGCAGTAAGTGGAGTTATTTGGTTTGTAGGCACTTTGGGATTGGCGTTGCTTCCGAAATACCGTGCTCCTAAGGTTTGGGGAGTCCCGCTTGTTCCATGGTTGCCATCGTTTTCGATCGCCATGAATCTTTTCCTTATCGGATCACTCGGTTATGTAGCGTTCTTGAGATTCATTATCTGTACTATGGTGATGCTGTTGTACTACCTATTCATTGGTCTTCATGCAACTTATGATGTAGCTCATCAGCTACAAGAGGAAGCTAAGTTTGAGGGAGCGAGATAGATGATGATTGGTAAATTACATATTTCATATTCTTTGTATTTTAGGTACAATACGTTTTTGATTTTTCCATATCCGTTATTTCTGCGCGTTCTCATTATTTCCATTTTTCCAATGTTAAAAGCATGCTGCAATTTGTATCTATATTTTAAAATTAATGTTACATAAGCTCTCGATTTTGATTTGGTATTTCCATTTTCCGATAATTGGGCCTGACATGGCAATTGGGCCTGACATAGTAATTGGGCCTGACCAGTCCACTAGTCCATGAACCGATCTTTCTTTAGGAGAAGCCGAGATAAAACTGAACACGTAAAATCATAACGACAAATTTCCTAGTTCCTTCGATTTTTCCCAGAGGAAGAAGAAGCAGCCTTGAGGCAAAGAAGGAAAAAGAGTCGACATGGGAGAACGGAAGGTGCTAAACAAGTATTATCCCCCGGACTTCGATCCTTCGAAGCTTCCCCGGCTTCGTCGGCCGAAGAACCAGCAGATCAAGGTTCGTATGATGCTTCCAATGAGTGTCCGATGCAGTACCTGCGGAAATTATATTTACAAGGGAACCAAGTTCAATTCCCGTAAAGAAGACGTTATTGGCGAGGTAATTGAATAAATTGGTTTTGGTTTTGATTCTCTTTCAATGTAATTGCCATCTTCGGATGGTTCTGCGTATTCTGTTTAGTGTATAGGTTTGATATGGATTCATAGGAGTGTCAACTGTTTAATTTAGAGTTTCAGTTGAAAAACTTTTGGGATTATATTATTAGCTATTGTATTGAAATTGATCTCGTATACGGTTTTCAGATTGGGGTTTTAGGGTTTTGAGAATTATGTTGTTGTTTGTGCTGGTGATAGGGAAGCTAGATTTTACTTCCACTATAACTGCGTATCTAGGCGGGTTTTAAAGCCTAGATATTGCATATTTCGTTTTTGACCAAGGAGATGCCTTTACCATAATTTCGTTCGAACTACTTGTATAGTTTTCTTGGTGTTGTTTCTGTGGTTCTTGTTCTGATCCATACTTTCTGGTTTCCTTTCGATTTGCAGACGTATCTCGGGATACAAATATTTAGATTCTACTTCAAGTGCACCAAGTGCTCGGCAGAGCTGACAATGAAGACGGATCCACAGAATTCTGATTACATCGTCGAATCTGGTGCAAGTCGTAATTATGAACCCTGGCGTGCAGAAGACGAGGTAATAAGAATTCAGACATGTAGCTTTTAGGATCATCTTTGTTCCCTCGTGCATTATACTAATGTACACATTATGATCTAAACGAGTTGCACATACACCCGAGTACATGTTCGTCGCTGAGGGCATCGAGTTTACTAACTTAATATGTTTTCTTCTGTACAGGAAGTTGACAAGGATAAACAGAAAAGAGATGCTGAGGAGATGGGGGATGCAATGAAGTCCTTGGAGAATAGGACTTTGGATTCTAAAAGAGAAATGGACATTATAGCTGCGCTTGATGAAATGAAATCAATGAAGGTATGAGACAGATGCCTTTCTCCTTATCTTCTCCTTTTACTCCATCTCTTAATCTCAATACTCAATTCTGTGGTTGTATTTCGTGCATTGTTTACATCTGGATTAAGTGGTTTTTACTGATTTTCTTTTATTTTACATTTTGCAGTCTAGACACGCTACTGTGAGTGTAGATGCCATGCTGGAGGCCTTGCAAAGAACAGGTGCTGAGAAGGTATGTTCCTGTTGCTCTGATTCCTTTCTCAGACACAGTCTTGACGAGAAGCTGTTTTCAAGTTAAATAGGAAAGAGAAATTCCAGTGTTCCGAGCCATCCTGTTACTCTTTGCGCACCTTCTATCCATACTTCTACTTTGGTCGCAATTTAATATATAATCTCTCACTGAAGGGATAATTGAGTTTTTTTTTTTCTTCTTTTGACAGGTAAAACGAATAGAAGAAGAAGATGAAGCAGTTATAAAGTCGATATTTGGTGTAAGTGTGATCTCATTCTTACGTACTTGTTGGTTCTCTCCATGTGACATTTAGTTTTGCTAACCGTCATTCTTTTTTAAATGCAGAAACAGAAAGAGGTTGTCAGGAGAATTGCAGATGATGATGATGATAGCGATGATAGTGATGACTCTCCCAGCCTTCAGAAGGAGAAGAATCGATCATCATCAGATCTTTCGAAGGTTTCATTAAATTTTGTCTGATAGATCTTTTTGTCACAATGTGTTGATTGTTTTTGGAATCAGGACTAATTTTAAAATTTTTATGCAGAAGAGAAAGGCATCAGAAGGAAGTTCAAGCAACCCCACAGATGTTTTGACGAGTTCTTTAACAGAAAATTTGAAAGAGCCCAAGAAGCAAGCAACCAGCAAACAACCCTTTAAATCCGTTCACATAACAGTCATCAAGAAGCAAGCTCAACCAACTTCTTCGGCGAGTCCAGCTCCTGCTAAACTAGAGGAGAATAGCGACGATGTGGCTAACACCAGTTTGGCATCTTTATTCCAAAGTTATGGTAGTGATGAAGATGAGGATTGATTTTTTTTCTTCTCAATAGGTTTTACACTTCCACCGATCTTAATCACTGTTTTAGTATTGGAGACATCCTCGTACTGTTCATATAAGTGAGATCTTTCAGAAATTGAAGTTGGATATTATGATTCATATCATCAGAAATGTGATAATGAAATTGCTTTTGCAGATAAGACAATCTGCAATGATTGATTTGGACTGATAGTTAGCTTCTGATGAAGCCAACCAACTTACAAAAATCTCCAGGATCCAGATAAATACTGAAAAATGCATCCCAAGAAAAACAAAACACTCAACATTTCTTGAATCACACTCTACACGATATGTATCTCACTTCTGCCCTTTCTTCCTCCACAACTCACCAAACATTTTCATCCCAGAACTCTTCCTCTTTCCACTTCCCATTCCATCATCCGAATCATCGGCCATTCCCGCCGGTTCCATGAACCCATTGACTGCTGTTGGGTCAAATAACCCACCGGCAAAGCACTTCTCAGCTGAACCAGATCGATCCCGACCATTCATCTCAAACTCTCCTGATAGAACCGCAGCTGCAGCATCTGCTGCCTTCCTCCACTGTTCGGTTTGAACCTTGAGCATCTTCATCTCAGCCTCTAAAGCTTCTTTTGCTTCTTCCGTGGACTCAAGCTTCTCCTTTAGGTGAGCGGTCTTTGCTCTGCTTTCTTCTAATTCTTCCCCAATCCGACTCACCTTTGATGCCAATTCATATTCAGTAGCTTTCACATTAGACATCTCTGAAACTGAATCATTCAACTGATTCTTTAAGCTTTCGTTTTGTTTGCCTAGTGATTCATGTTCTTTCTCCATATCATAGAGTCTAGCCTTCAGTATCTTTATTTCATCTTCTTTTGCAGCCAATTTCTCAGCTTCTTCAATTTCGCTTCTCAATTCTTCTTCTTCTACTGCAATCTTCTCAACAGGAACCTCAAAAACATCAGTCTCTTTCTGAGCATAACCCGGAATTTCGTCTCTATCAATGGTCTCAGCCTCAGAAGCAGATCCCTCCACACAAGCCAGCAGATTTGGTTTCTTAGACTTATTATGAAGCTCATCTTGAGCTTGTTTCTTGACAGCTTCGGCATTAGCCAACTGCTCTTTGAGCAACCTCAGTTCCTCTTGCGCTTGTCCTAACTGAGACTCTAGATCCGATATTCGACCCCCAAGTTTCTTCTGACCAAGCGGATCACAGTGAGGTCCAGCACTTCTAGGAGATCTACGGTCAGCACCGAGCTTAAAACTCCGGTCCATAGTGATCAGACGGTGGGGTTGATTCGAGTCCGAAGTAGATGAAGATGTCCTCAGCCTTGGAGCTTGCCTCTGAGACAATTCTGTAACTCTAAACAAAAAAAGACTTCCTTGAATCAAATCATTACTTCAATGGCAGAACCGAAATCAAATTCCAATACATATAGTCGATATGTATTTACCTTGGTCTTGGCATTTTGATGTTCAGCGAAGTATATAATAGTTCACAACTAAAGCCAAAGTTGATGTAAGGTCGACAGGTTATGAAGTAGTTACGAATATCTGAAGCATATATAAAATCACAAGTCATTCATTTATTACAGCAACACCAAAACCTTGGCTTACGCCGGAAATTCCTGGAGAAGTAAGATAAGAATATTATCACGCGCCGCCGGAAAACGCGTGTGCATGATTACAAAATACAGAGTAATCTTCAAACTACCACAAAGATGAGAAAAACCCCATAAAGAAATTCTTAGTTCTTTTCAAAGATGGTTTTTAACTTTTAAAAACTAATGTGACTATACATTTTCAAAGCTACTCAGCAACGATCCAACAATCAAAAACTGAAACTTACCTTAAAGAAGATGATGTCTCTGCATTTAGATAAAGAGTAAATAGGAACAACAACATAAAACCAGAACACAGACCCAGAAATGAGCAGTAAAAAGAGGAAAGAGAGAGTTGAAGTGTAACGCATGAACCTTTTCGAAGCAGACAGCTTTATTTGAAGGCACTCTCACAATCCAAGAAGCCTAGAGAGAGAGAAAAGAGAGACTGTGTTTTTTGAAGTTTTGAAATAAAGCTAAACCAAATTGGGCACAGTGAGACTTTAAATCCAGGGACCATTGCCTATTATTTTAAATTCTTGGTATATATAAGTCCGCATGTTTTTTTATTATTTTATTATAATTATATAGACATCATATCAATTATATATGTGCATGTAATTGACAAGATAAATCATTGAAGTACAATTAGAGCTTTACAAAGATCCAAACAAGTTAGAATGATGAGAATTTGATAATGTATAACAAAATTTAGGAATTTAGTGTGGCATATTCGAAGTTATGTATATATAGAGGTATAGACAAAAGCATTCTACTATAATGTAAATGTGGATTTACGTGACAAAATTAATTTGCTATGTAGTTTATAATAAATAGAGACACATGAATTTCGACCTAAATATGAATATAAATCTGACACTCGTGTTTCGTTTTGTCGGTTTTCTACAAATTTAAATTCTACAGACACTTTCTTTACTACGTCTTCTCTAATTTCGACGTTTCTTTTTGTGATCTCCAACACGTCGAGAACCCAATTTGATGTTTCTTAAGCAAAACAAAACAATTAAAACGAGATTAGAAAATGGGATATGATATTATTGTTAGTTGTAGTTAAATAAATATTAATGGCATGGGTGTCCATATCTAAATACTTATTGATACTTTAGTATTGTTGTTTAGTTCAGTTTGTCTATTGATAATGTTGTCACTAACTTATTGTAAATTCATGTTTCGGTCAATGTCTTAAGCTGCTATTAGTCTATTACCATATATTTACGAAAATAAAATTTACGAAAATTTTAAAATGTCAGTGGAGATTAGTTGTGACTTGTGGGAACTGTCGATTTATAAATATATTTTGGTTTGGTTCGATTTAAAGGACATTTTTCTAGGTTAGATTTTTTCGATTTGGTTTTTCAGATTTTTTTCTTGTTTTTCTTTCTAATATTTTTGGTTTATCAGTTTTTTGTTTTTTTTTGTGTGTGTAAAACCTGAAATACTTTTTAACTTATCTAAAACCGATTGGATTTAGATTAACCGATTACAATATTAATTCTAATCCGATCAGTTTTTGACTATATACTAAATTATGAAAACCAGAAAAATAATTATGTCGGTTTAGTTACATTCTGTTTGAACCAGATATCCGGACCTAATAGAGATGTATTTGTGTAAGAAATAAACTCGGTGAAGAGATTGTAAATTTCAAACAAGTATAAAACTTTTCTATCATTCATTAATCAAAGACAAAGGCATGTGAGTAGAGGAAGGTTGAGTAAATCTGTAAACCCCAAAGATGAAAACACCCACACATCAATTTATGATCAATTTCTCATTTAATATCAAAGAGACCAAAGCCATGTGAATCTTCATCTTTTGTCGTCCTCCAATTTTGACATTTCCACAACTACTAACTAGCTCTTCTTTTACTCCCTCAGCAATAGCATCTCTCTATTATCCACTCTTATATGCTATTACTCCAAAATTGACAGTCCTTAGAATGCTACACTTTGCATTACACTCATCTCCTTATCTTCCAAGAAACCACTTTGTTTTTGTTCTTTCTAATTCATGAATTTTATTTTTGATTATATATAGTAGCAGCGGAAACCACATCATATCTTCCGAGAACTGAGAATTCTTTTGTTGTGATTACATCAAATTTTGTTTCTCAAGATTTGCAAAAAAATTTAAATAAAAGAGTTACAAAGTTGTGGATATATGACATAAGAAAACATAGAACTAACTAAAAAAAATAGAAGCACAAGAAAATTTAAAAGGGTACTAAACATATGAAAACTTGCTACACCTTGCAGAAACACCATCTAAATATATAATGAAATCGGCCACAGTAGCACAAAATTGGAAGCTACATAGATCAAAGAGCAACGAGACGAGCAAACTCAAATAAATTAAGTAGGGATTAAAACCGACGATCCTTACACTACAACTCACTCAACTTAGAGCATACCAAAACCTACAAATGTGCTAAAATCATAACCCAACAAACAATAACTAACAAGAACAAGATATCACCGATCCAAAAATTACCTTTTTATTACATACAAAATTACTCCAGTTACTTCCATGAATTACACATGTTTGAAGATTGCATAAAATTAAATTCCAATATGGAGAGGGCAAAAGAACAAATTATAAGTGTTTATATACTAAGTGTTTTTATACAAAAAAACATTGGATAAACTCTTACTTCGTTTTATCGTTTAGAACTATATATAATTATTAGTGTCTCGATAATCATATATAGTTTATTTCGAGTTAACATACTAACACATTAGTAATAAGTAATAACAAATCACAAGAGTGCTCTTGTGAGAAGAGTTCTAAGTATTTTGTTATATACAAAAAGTCACATTCCGATAACTAAGGATTACATAGGCGCCTCTTAATGTACTAAGATTAGGCCCAATGGGCCTTAATAAACACGGGAAAATCGACCAAACCAGAAAAACCGAACTATTCGAGAGTCAATTGTCTGACCAAAGATTACACAATTCGCCGACCGGAGGCATCTCTCTGAAAAAGCTATCGAACTCCGTCGTCTCTACTCCACCTTCTGCTTCTTTTACGACACCTCTAAATCTCCGTGATGAATCTTTGCCACCGTAGCTTTGTCCGGAGAATTCGAAAGGACCATCAGCAACGACGGCGTTTTTACCAGTGAGTTCTTGAACAACAGTTTTGAAACTCCGAGCATCTGTCTGAACATATTGTGTGTTTATAAACACAACTTTCATCGGCTCAGATCTCACTCCTGACATAACTTTTGTTATTGGTTCAGTTTTATTTGTAAAATGATTTCTCTTTTTTGTGTTTGCTCTCTTTAGGATTTTGCTTTTTGAATCTCCAACTTGTTTGTTGTATTTATATCTGTAGATAGATATATGTATATAAGTGCTTATATATATATGTATATATATTCGTGGGAAGACTAGAATTTGACATATTCTAGAATTTTTCTAAGTTATAATTTATTGAGAAACAGTCATCATAATTGAGACTCCATATGAACAAACAACAGACAAGAGAAGTGATAATTTAAGACTAAAAAAAAATGAGAACGGATAAGAGCAATTTAATAATTTATTGTTATATATTTTAAACCGTTAAAAGAATTAATTATTTAAATGAGGTAATGTGATTCTAGAAAAGGCTTACGTATGTAGTTACGATCATAAGCTTTTAAGAATAAAAACTTTTAAATAGATGTGATTATTAGGAGTGGCGCAATTTTCCACTTACCAAAGAAATTAGACTCGACTAGTTAAGTTAATACCTGAATAGATGTTAAGCACTTTCTGAATACACCCGATCATACAATATATTTATGATCCGGACCAATTCAAACAAATTTTCACTTTTTGTTATAGTATGTCTTTTTTAGTGTATCAAGATATGTTTTAAAATGGAAAACTGTCTGCAACTTACAAAATTAACTGATTAAAAATTGAAATTTGGACTTGATCAATTAAACTTTTAATTTAAGGTTGACTTTTGAATATCATTAAATTTTGGGTTGAGTCGACCAATTGAATATTCCGATAATCATAAATTGAAACTTTTTCTAAATTCGAAAGTCAAATCGATTATGAAAGTTTGATTCAGTTCTTAGCTTCATTCTAAAGAACCCCTAAACTTGATTTTCTCTTTTCTTTTAACAATAAGCTCAAATTCGTCGGTTTGAAATGTTGTATTCGATATTTCAAACTGACAAATTTGAACTCATTGTTAAAAGAAAAGAGAAATCCAAGCTTATAATTTCTTTAAAAGAAAGATAAGAACTAAAGCGAACATAAAAAAATAATTTAGCTTTCGAATTTAGAAATAGCTTGTAAATGGACCTTTATGAGCCTCTAAAATCTCTTTTAGACCATGCATAACCAATACTGTGTGAATGTTCATGGGCTTCCAACTCAAATCGCTGGGAATGAGTGGAGAGACGGTATATGAAGAATGGCCTTTTGGTCCATTTCGTCCACTCTTTTCCTCCGGTCGAGTTATCTTTCGCTTCAATACCTAAAACTTATTCCTGGAAAAAGTTATTGCATCTTTTTACGATTCCTTATGTCAGGATTATTTCCATATTAATTAATTAATACTATTTGATGGATCATTTGGCCAGACCTAACGACTACAAGAATAAGTACAGGCATGACCACACCACCTGAGAAACAAACAAACAACACAACAATAGAGACATGCAATATTGTGGCATAACAATCGAGGTGACGCATGATCTAAAAGATCGAATGGAACAATACATAGACAAATAGATCTTGTATGATTTTTAAGGGATTCTTTTCACTTAAAGTTCCTCGTCGTCCCCGTTCCCACCTAGAAAGACATACTAACCCGCAACGATAATCGGTGTTTTCACTTTGGGATTATCAGAATGTTCAATTGGTCGAGTCAACCCAAAATTAGATATTTTTCAAAGGTCAATATTAAATTGAAAGTTTAATTGACCAAGTCCAAATTTCTATAACTAATTAGACGAATTTCATAAGCTCCATATTTAATTAACAGTTTTGCCATTTCTAAATTATAGCGCTTAAGATTTTTTTTACAGTGGTAGAAACCACATTTCCTGGTTTTTTCTATCATAATTCAATTTCAGAAATTTGTATAATTTTTACATAATATTATTTGAAGTTTTAGATAGGAAATTTGAATCATGGTTCAAATTTTGTGGTGACATAAAAGACATAGACCATAATTGCTATGTATATATATATTTTTTGTTTCATTCGGGATTTTATTCGACTATTTTACTTGTTATATATGTTAAAAAATCGAGATTTGTTATGGTCATTTGACTACAGAAAAACTATTTATGGTTATTATTATTTGGGTATAAATATTAAAATTGAAGTGGTCTTTGTGTTTGACGTGATTGTTGTTCGGATGAGACAGGTTTGACCGGTAGAGTTCAAGCAGCCTTGACGGACCAAAATAATAAATGAAGACTTTGTTATTGAGTATCTGACCATTATTAATATCAAAATAAATCATATTATATAATCCTTTTTCTTTATCAAAGCACGCCTTTTTTGATGGAATCTAGAATCACTTCACATCACCCTAGCTTTTATATTTGTTAACATGCAAGGCCGCCTTTGATTTACTATACTTAGAGTCGTATCCATAATCAGGATTTTATCTACAACTTTAGAAAACAAGTAATCACATTACTGTAAAGTAAAAAAATAAAGTTTTTAATATGTAATTTTATATTTAGAAACAGACTTATGATCACAAAAAATGTATCATGTTCAAAAGAATTTAGAGTTTTTATTCACAAACATTAAACTTTCAAACTTTTAATAGTATATTTCAAACTTTTACGTAATACTTATGATTTCGTTTTCAAAAATAAATGTTATTATTGGTGGTTATTTAAGTTTAAATATAAACGGTTGTCATATTTAATTGTACGGTTGCAAACGTACAAAATAAAAAACCGCAAATATTGATTTTAAAAAATCACAACTATTGGTTTTTCTAAAATCACAACTGTTGGTTTTGAAAGTCACAACCATAAAAATGGATGTGACTATACGAACGGGTGCTTTGACCCTTATAAATATAGGTTCTTGGAATCATTTGGGACACAAAAAATAAGAGAAAAACCAGAGATAACAAGAGTGATTCATGTTTTAAAATTCAGTCTTAATTTTAGCAATCAACACATAAACAAAACACAAAACCTCTAATTGTTTCTCTTATATGTTAGCCTAGAACAAGAGAGAACTTTGATTGTTGTATCCTAGAAGGGATTGCGTGTAACCCAATGCTCGAGAATAAGGGTCGAAATACTCTTTAAGGAAAGTGCACGCAAGCACGATTCAATTATTATCGAAGTTCATCGACCAATTTGTTCCTCTTTCTCTAACAAACTTAAAGAGTATTTATTCGTGAACAATGGCTAATCCGTGAGATGACATCAAAGTTTGGAAAATTAGATAAGTTCGAAGGAGTCGATTTTCGAAGATGGCAAAAGAAGATGCACTTCCTTCTCACAACATTCAATGTGGTGTATGTTCTAAGTATGCCAATGCCTACCGTGTCGGAGAATCCAGAAGACGATTCCGTGGATGAGACAAGAAAACTACTCAAATGGGAGAATAGTGACTACATATGTCGTGGTCATATTCTAAATGGTATGTCTGATCCCCTCTTTGATATTTATCAAAATGCTGTGTCTGCAAAGGAGTTGTGGGATGCGTTGGAATCAAAGTACATGGCCGAGGATGCTTCTAGTAAGAAGTTCCTTGTGAGTAATTTTAATAATTACAAGATGACTGACTCTAGACCAGTTATGGATCAATACAATGAATTACTTCGCATCATAGGGCAATTTGCCCAATACAACATGAATATGGATGATTTCATCTCAATGTCGAGTATTATCGACAAATTGCCACCATCATGGAAAGATTTCAAACACATGTTGGAACACAAGAAAAAAGAGTTGTCTCTTGTACAACTTGGTAGCCATTTGCGCATAGAGGTATCTCTCAGGGCGCAAGAAGGAGGAAAATCAAAAGATAAAGAGGTTCGACCTTCTTTCATTAATATGATGGAGGAAGGTGAGAGTTCTAAGATGAAGAATAAGGGAAATAAACGTCCTTTTAATAACAACACTAACCATGAATCTAACAAAAGGCTTAAGAGCGTTTACTGGGTTTGTAACAAGCTGGGTCACTTCAAACGAGACTGTCGGGCAGCAAATAATAAGAATTGAACACAACATAATCGTTCAGGACAAGGATCTAAGGATCGAGGCCCATCATATCAACAAGGTCAGATTTCAGTTTTTGATTCGAATCCAAAAGTATATTACGTATCAAAATTTTCTGAGACATTTTATATGCAGGATGATGAGGTGGCATGGTGGATTGACTCGGGTGCAACAACACATGTTTGCAAGGATCGTGGATGGTTTAAGACGTACCAACTGGTTCAAGATAAATCCATACTTTATATGGGCAACGAGTCAACCGCTCCTATCATAGGTCGTGGAAAAGTGGTGTTAAAATTTAGTTCCGGAAAAACTATTAGTCTTAATGACCCAGACTTAGGAAAAACTTAGTCTCCGGTAGTGTTTTAAATAAGTGTGGATTTAAACAAGTGTATGAGTCAGATAAGTATGTCTTATCAAAGTGTGGTGTCTTTGTTGGATTCAGATATTTCTGTAATGGCATGTTTATGCTTAATATTAATAAAGTTGTTAGTTCTGCTTATATGACATCTTCTAGCAAAAATGATACTTCTCTATGGCATGCTAGATTAGGTCATGTCCATTACAAGCGTATGATTGATATGTCTAAAGAAGTTTTAATTCCTACTTTTGACATAAATATAGATAAAGGTAACACTTGCTTGTTAAATAAGATAACTAGACCACCATTTAAAAGCATAGAAAGAAATTCAAAAATGCTTGAACTTATACATAGTGATTTGTGTGACTTGCATACTACACCATCTTTAGGAAATAAAAAATATTTTATCACGTTCATAGACGATTATTCTTGTTATTGCTATGTATTTTTATTACATGCTAAAGATGAGGCCCTAGATAAATTAAAGGTTTATAAAACCGAAGTTGAGTTGCAACATAATGACTTGGTTAAAAGTTACACACCGATAGAGGTAGAGAGTATTATGATTCTACATATTTTTAGTCTGTAGGTATTATATATGAGATTACGACTTCGTATACACCACAACAAAATGGTGTATCCGAGAGGAAAAAATGAGTTCTAAAAGAAATGGTTCATTCCATGTTATTTTACTCGGGACTAAGTGACGGATTTCGGGGTGAAGCCATGTTGACGACTTGTTATTTATTAAATAGAGTTTCTAACAAAAGAAATAAAACTACCTCTTATGAGCTATGGTACAAAAAGAAGCCAAATTTGAAATACCTTCGAGTTTGGGGCTGTAGAGCGGTAGTTAGACTATCCCAACCAAAAATTAAAACTTTGGGAGAAAGAGGTGTTGATTGCATCTTTATTGGATATGCTGAGCATTCCAAGGCTTATAGGTTTTATACCATAGAACCTAATAATTATGTATCGGTTCACACTGTAATTGAACCAAGAGATGTAATATTTGATGAAAATCGTTTCTCATCTCTACCAAGGCCAAAAAATTTGATTCCTAGTACAAGTAGAATTAAGGATGGAGATGTTCCAATCGAACCATCAAATGTTTCACCTAAGCTACGTAAAAGTAAACGAGGAAGGATTGAAAAATCATTTGGTCCTGATTTTCAAATTTATTTAATTGAAGGATCAAGAGATGAGATTGGTTTCCATACTCATATTGTTATCATATCGACGGCGATCCTAGAACTTTTAGTGAAGCAATGACGTCTAACGACGTTGCCTTTTGGAAAGAAGCTGTAAATGATGAAATGGATTCCATCATGGGAAATAATACTTGGTATTTAACAGATCTCTCACCTTGTTGTAAGCCTTTAGGCTGTAAATGGATCTTCAAAAGGAAGATGAAATTGATGGAACAATCGATAAGTTTAAAGCATGATTGGTTATCCAAGGCTTTAGACAAAAAGAAGGTATTAATTACTTTGATACATATGCTCCGGTTGTAAGGATCTCCTCTCTAAGGTATTTGAACGGTTTGGCATCTATACATGACCTTGTGATCCATCAAATGGATGTCAAAACAACATTTTTGAATGGTGTTTTGGAAGAAGAGGTGTATATGAGATAACCTGAAGGGTTTGTTATGTCCGGTAATGAGCATAAGGTGTGTAAGTTAGTTAAATCATTATATGGGCTAAAGCAAGCACCTAAACAATGGCATCAAAGATTTGATGAGGCTGTTTTGTCAAACGGATTTAAATTAAATTAGGCGGACAAGTGTTTATATAGAATAGTCGATGAGTCTGGTAATGGAGTGATCATTTGTTTATATGTTGATGACATGTTGATCTTTGGCACCAATATAAGACAAGTAGAACTTACAAAAGAGTTTTTGTCATCAAATTTTGACATGAAAGATACGGGGAGGCGGATGTGATTTTTGGAATCAGAATTAAACGTGAGAACAAAGAAATATCTTTAACACAATCTCATTATATTAAAAAGGTACTTAAAAAGTTAAATTATGAGAATTGTTCTCCTGTAAGCACTCCTATGGATGTGAGTGTAAAGCTTATGCCTAATAAAGAAAATCGGTATCATAAGTAATTGGTTGTTTGGTGTATGCCATGACGAACACTGGGGCATATATAGCCTATACAGTAGGAAAGTTGAGTAGATACACAAGTAATCCTAGTACTCATCATTGGCAAGCTATAAGACGAATGCCCAAGTATTTGAAAGGAATTATAAATTATGGTTTGACCTATGTTGGATTTGCTTCGGTCTTAGAAGGATATTCAGATGCAAGTTGGATTACCAACATAGAAGATCATTCTTCTACAAGTGGTTGAGTGTTCTTACTTGGAGGAGGTGCCATTTCATGGGCATCGAAGAAAAAACTTGTATTAGAAGTTCAACAATGGAATCAGAATTTGTAGCATTAGCGCCCGCAGGAAGAGAGGCAGAGTGGCTAAGAAACTTAGTCTCTGAGATTCCATTGTGGCCAAAACCAGTATCACCTATTTCTATTCGTTGTGATAGTCAAGCTACTTTGGCTAAAGCTTATAGCCAAGCATATAATGGTAAGTCGAGACACATGGGAGTTCGACATAGTACAGTACGTGAGTTGACCACTCACGGGGTGATTACCTTAGATTTTTTTCGGTCTCAACAAAATCTAGCCGATCATTTGACAAAAGGAATAGCTAGGGACTTAGTAATAAAGTTGGCAAAAGGTGGTGGGATACCCAATTCCCCTCTAATACGACGTTAGAGGCTGAATTCAATGCGGAAAGCCCACACTTAAAGATTGAAGCACTAGTTTAAATTATCCCAAAGTAAGTGCTTAGACCTGCAAGAAAGTGATAGGTTGAAGCTGTCTTCTTAATAGATTTTTTAAAAAATTGCATTTTCAGGTGCAAGATTAAAAAGATCTACCTATATGAGTGTGAAGTGCAGCCGCTTCAAGAACCTTGGACTTAGCTTTGTATATGCTCATGAAAGGATAAGGACACATGACTAATAATAGTGTCGAGGAAAACACTTAGAGTAGTGTAAAAATTTGTGTGTATGTTATATTCATGTATCCAAATGAGTTGAAAGGATTCAATCCATTGGACATCCTAATTCTCGGATATTTGAAATTTGTAATATTACTAAGATAAATCAATCGTCACGATATTTTTATTTTATGATTGAGTTTGGTTTATGTTAGTTGATTGGGAATCAAAGATTAACTTAAATGGGGGAAGAATGTTGGTTATTTAAGTTTAAATATGAACAGTTGTCATATTTAATTGTACGGTTGCAAACGTACAAAATAAAAAATCACAACTATTGATTTTTTAAAATCACAACTGTTGGTTTTTTTAAAGTCACAACTGTTGGTTTTAAAAGGCACAACCATAAGAATGGACGTGACTATACGAACGAGTGTTTTAACCCTTATAAATATAGGTTCTTGAAATCATTTAGAACACAAGAAATAAGAGAAAAACCAGAGATAACAAGAGTGATTCATGTTTTAAAATTCAGTCTGAATTTTAGCAATCAATACATAAACAAATTACAAAACCTCTAATTGTTTCTCTTGAATCTTAGCCTAGAACAAGAGAGAACTTTAATTGTCGTATCCTAAAAGGGATTTCGCGTAACCCAAGACTTGAGAATAAAGGTTGAAATATTCTTTAAGAAAAGTGCACAATCATTATCCAAGTTCACCGACAATTTTTTTTGTCAACTAGCCTAGTAGCTTTTAATTCTCCTCCATATAATGCAGATAGGGGGTTTGATCTCTGGTGCCTTGAGAATTTGTAAAGTGACAACACCACTGGGCCACTTGTCCTCGACAATTTGTTCCTTTTTTCTAACGAAAATTAAATAAAAATATTAAGGTAAAGTATTTTTTGAACAAAAACGTTTTAATGTACGACACATCTCAATAGTATATTATTGTGTTGACGTAATTAGTGATATTATAAGTATTATAATTATTTATTACAATATTATTTCCAAGATTTCATGACAAAGTTTTTATTAAAATAATATTCTATTATTTTGGGACCAACTTTCACTTCACTATATACATGTCTTCATACTTTCTTTGTTAACTCACATTTGAGATAATAATAATAAAAAATTATATATAACTCTCACTTCACTTATTCGCATAATAGGAGTACTTCACTTATTCGCATAGTAGGAGTGAGAGTTATATACAATATGAGTTTTCTTGTATTATCTCAAATATGAGTTTACATAGAAAATATGAAGATATATATATAGTAAAGTAAAGATTGACATGTCGAAGATATACGACCGAGTGGAATAGAATTTTCTGGAGGAGCTTTTCACTCGAATGGGTGTCTCGGATATTTGGATTCAATGGCTCCTGGAGTGTATGAGACCAGTGTCTTACTCGGTTATTTTCAATGGGAAAGTGCATGGATACATTAAATCAGAACGTGGATTCAGACAAAGAGACCCCAATTCTCTTTTTTTTTGTGTGTGCAGAGGCCTTGATACATATCATGAAATAAGCAGAAGTTGATGGAAAGATTACATGAATCAAACTAGCTTGTGACAGTTCTCTATATAGCAATTGCTTTTTGCGGATGACAACTTATTCGTATGCCCTGCTACGTTGAAAGAAGGTAGTGAAATTATTCATTGCCTTAAATTATATGGAGATGCATTTGGGAAGGAAATAAATTTCCAAAAATCTGCTATCACATACGGAGATGATATTGACCCGTATATGAAACAATTACTTTGTGAAAGAATAGGTATATTACAAGAAGGTGGTACATGAAAGTACTTAGGATTACCTGAATGCCTTAGTGGATCAAAACGAGAGTTGTTAGGCTTCATTACAGAAAGGCTGAAGGCGAGGATGAATGAATGGTATGCTAAAACCTTATGCCATGTCGTGTTTTAAGATTACTGTAACACAATGCAAAAATTTGACAAGTGAAATGACTAGCTTTTGGTGGAATAACAGTGAAGATAAGAAAAAGATGCATTGGGTATCATGGGACCAAGCAAGAAGGAGGTTTTGGCTTTAGAGATATACATAATTTAAACCAAGCACTCCTAGCCAAGTAGCCAGGGAGACTATTGTCTGAACCACAATCATTGCTAGCTCGGGTTTATAAGAGTAGATACTAAGCAAATAAGAAATTTCTTGATGCAGGTTAAAACAGTATACCATCATATGCTTGGAGAAGCATTTTTTGGTAGAGAGTTGCTAGTAAAAGGACTCGCCAAATCAATTGGTAACGGCTTGACTACTCGAGTATGGCTTGATAAATTGGTTCCTGATACTGATCCAGGAACACCTACATGTCTAGCTGGCCATTCAGACCCATCTTTGAGGGTAGCAAATTTCATTGTAGCAACTGGAATCTGGAACATTGATAAATTATATGAGCTTTTTGCTCTGGATGATGTTAACAAGATCATTGCTCTTGATGCAGGTCAAGACCATCATATGCTTGGAGAAGCATTTGGTTTGGTAGAGAGTTGCTAGTAAAAGGACTCGCCAAATCGATTGGTAACGGCCTGACTACTCAAGTATTGCTTGATAAATGGGTTCCTGATACAGACCCATAAACACCTACATGTCGAGTTGGCCAATCGGACCCATCTTTGAGGGTATCAGATTTAATGGTAGGTCCCGGAATCTGGAACATTGATAAATTACATGAGCTTTTTGCTCTTGATGATAAACAAGATCATTGTTCTGGACCCAGCGAGTGAACTTGATGATGAATGGTTTTGGAGCTATACGAGAGATGGTCGCTACTCTGTTAAAAGCAGCAATTGGTTAGCCTCACGCTCAACTTTGAACCTAATGCCTAACCAAGATACACATTTGATAAATAAACTTAAAAGTCGCATTTGGAGATTAAAAACAGAACCCAAAATTAGTTTTTTCCTTTGGAGAATTCTCTTTGGGGCTTTGGTGGTGGCATAATGTTTACAGCAGCATGATATGAATGTGAATCAGACATGTCGAGTTTGTCAACATCACGTTGAAACTTTGAGCCATACTTTGTTTGAATGTTCAATCCTGGATGAGATTTTTGGTGAAAGATGAATTTTCCCTTCGATAAAGTAGATGACACAAGGTCGATGTCCTCCTATATTGGTATTCTTTTGGATCTAGTAGAGAAGAAGATCAATGGAGATGGATGGTCCTCAGCGTTACCTTGGATTCTGTGGAACGTTTAGAAGCATAAAAATGCTAAAATTTTTAACCAAACCCCTCGGAGTTGTGATATTATCTCACAAAGGAAATGGAGGAAGTAGAAGTATGGATTACTTTAAAAGATGCTCTACCTAAATCTTCATCTAGACCTACTTTACAACGACATGCACTATTGCAATGGAAGAAGCCTCCTTACGGCTTATTAAAGTGTAATGTTGCTTCTTCGTGGCGTAAAATGCATCACCTGCAGGGACAAGCATGGATTATAAGAGATCATCATGGTTTAGTTCTGATGCATGCTCATGATGCAAGAACTTCAGCTCCAAACCGGAATACTTTGGAGTTTTGAACCATGATATGGGCTCTTCAGAGCTTATTAGACCTACACTACCACGACACTGAGATGAGTTGTGAAAATAAAGCTATGGTGGAGGCAATCAATAATCCTAGTTTATGGCCCAAGTATTGCACTTTGGTGAATCAAATTGGTCAGTTACAAGGGAGATTTCACAAATGTTTAATGACATTATCATCAAACTCAACAAATTGTGTAGCAAGGAAGATATCGCAGAGTGTCATCAAGGATGGACGATATACTTCCTACGTGGCTACTAGAGGGCCGGTTTGGCTTCAATTCTATATAGATAGAGATAGACGAATATGAACATATGTTTTACTCCTGTTTGTCTTCTTTCTGGCCATTTTGGCTCTGTTTTTTACAAGTTATTTTTATGTAAATATTCTTGATTTATCCTTTTCCTATTCCATGGAAGGTAATATAAGTGCTGAAGGGCGTTAGAAAAAACTTTCACTTCTCTCTTAGTCTTTCTTTTCAAATTTTATACAAAGAATATTACAAATATGGGAAGTTGACAAAAATAAAAAGAAAAGAAATTGTAAATAGATTATATGTATTACTATGACAACGATACATTTAAGGCAACTGTACGCGTAATGCTATATAATAAAATGGTTTAAATCTATTGCATTCATATATTTTTCCTTTCTTTCATGTTTTTTTTCATACTGCAATGACACATGCGATGAAGTTTAATAGGTACAAATAAATTCTTTTGCTTAACATTATTTTTGGTTTATATTTTTGTAATTGAAAATGATCTACTAAAGTATCCAGATCAATAGGGTAAGTTATCATTGCTAGCAATTCAAAGAATACTTTAAGGAATACAAATGATGCGGAGATAAAAAAATTTCAAAAAAATAAAGATAAAATTTAGGAAAAATAAAATTGAGGGCAAGTCTGAAGATTTTACTTTGAAATTTGAAAACGTTCTTGAGAAAGAAAATTTTGAGTTATCAAAAATATTGTGGCATGACAATGGTATATCGTTAATTAGTCAAGTTGTTACATCATCATCTAGTGCTGAAAAAATTAGATTTATTCAAGTAAAAGCTAGTATATCTATTTATGTGTATGTGTCACTGTATGTGCTTAATGAAAAAAAGTTAAGGCATAAAAATAAGAGATATTAAAGAAGAACTTTTACACATGCAAGCTTAATATTAAGAGAATATTCTAAGAGGTTCAAGTATGTAACATAAGTTCTGAATAATTATGTTATTTGTTTTCGGTTTTTTTTTGCTATATTATGAAAATTCTTATGAGTAATTTGTATGTCTCTTTTTATTTTTATTTTTTTGATAAAGATTACTATAGATTATAAATTTCAATCAAGCCTCTTTAATTTTCATACTATCTAAAAATGCATGCGATAAATTTGCCTAAACTATTTTTTTAAAAAAAGAATTTCTTTGATGAGATAAAGAAAACAGATTAGTAAAGAAACTTTTGATTCGTTTGGAATATTAAGGTATGTCAAAATTTCCAAAAAGTGAAAAAATTACAACAATTATGCAAGAGAAATCTATCATATTTTTTGTGATTTATCATCCACTCTGAATCTTTTATGATATGTCATTCACAATTTTTTTTAAATGGAAAGTTGACAAAAATAAAATAAAAGAAATGATGAAGAGAATATATGTATAATTATGAAAATAATATATATAAGGTAAGTGTATACGCAACGCAATGTTATATAATAAAGTGGTTTAAGCCTATTGCGTTCATATAGTTTTCTTTTCTTTCAATTTTTTTTCTCCTACTCCAATGACACATGTGAGGAGGTTTACTAGGCACAAAGAAATTATTTTGCTCAATGTTATTTTGGTTTATAATTCAGAGATTGAAGATGATTGCTAGCAATTCAGATAATACTTTAAAGAATATAAATAATGCAGAGATATAAAAAATCTAAATAAAGATAAAATTCAGGTAAAACCAAAAAAAACAAAATTGAGAGCAAGTCTAAAGATTTTACTTTGTAATTTGAATATGCCTTTGATAAATTTAGAAAAAGAAAATTTTGAGTTTTCAAAAAAAGTTTGTGGGATGACAGTGGTATTTTGCCAATAAGTCAAGTGGTTATATCATCATCTACTACTGATAATATTGAATAGTCCTGGGCATTTGGGTATTCGGATCGGTTCTGAATACTACCTGATCGGGTCTGGGTATTTTGGGTATAGAATTTTGATACCCATTTTGGAACCGAGCATTATTCGGTTCGGGTCCGGTTTGGATCCTCTCGGGTTTGGTTTGGTTCGAGTGTATAATTTCCATAAGAACCAAAACTAATTTGGTTCGGTTCCGGTTCGAGTTCGGGTATAAAATTGTAAAAAAAAAGAAATTTGAGTGTATTATATACCTAAAAGTACACAAAAAATCGTGTATTCGGGTATTCGGGTATATTTTCGAGTATTCGGATATTTCGGGTACCCAAATACCCAAAATATTCGAGTATCCGTTCGAGTGTTCGGATACCCGTTTGGGTATCAGTTAATATCCGGACCCGAACCGATACTCGTGGGTATTCTATGCCAAGATCCGATGGTTACTTTTACTTATACTCGAATCGGATCCAAACCTGAAATTTCGGATCGGTTTTGGGTCAGTTTTTCAAATCCGGGTAAAATATTCAGGGCTAATATTGAAGATTCATTTAAGTCAAAAGATAGTATGTCTATTTATGTGGATGTGTTAAAATTAAAGCATGAAGAAAAAGAGAGATTTAAAAAGAACTCTTACAAATGCAAGCTCAATATTATGAGAATTATTCTAAGAGGTTCAAGTATAAAGCATAAATTCTGAATAATTAGTGTTTTTATAGTTTTGAGTTTATGAACAATCTATCAAATTATCATTACTATTTATCATCCACTCTGAATCTTTTTTGATACCTCATTCAAACTTTTTTAAGAAATGGAAAGTTGTCAAAAATAAAAAAAATAAAAGAAATGGTAATATGTATTATTATGACAACGATATGCTTAAGACTAAATGTATACAACGCGTAATGCTATACAATTAAGTGGTTTAAGTCTATTGTGTTTATATATTTCTCTATTCTTTCACCTTTTCTTTTCTCCTATTCCAATGGTACATGTGAAGATGTTTAATATGCACAAATAAATTATTTTGCTCAACATTATTTTGGTTTATAGTTTTGTGATTGAAGATGATCCACTAAAGTATCTAGATCAAATGAGTAAAATTATTCTTGCTAGGAATTCAAAGAATACTTTAAAGAATACAAATGATGCAAAGATGGAAGAACAATATTGAGGGCAAGTCTGAAGATTTTACTTTGTAATTTGGAAACATCTTTGATAAAAAATTTTTTGTGTTAATAATAAGATTGTGGGATGACAGTGGTGTTTCGCCTTTTAGTCAACTTGTTACATCATCATCTATTGCTGATAATATTGAGGATTTATTCAAGTCAAAAACTAGTATGCCAGTTTATGTGGATGTCTTACTGTTATGTGCTGGATGAGAAAAAGTTGAAACATGAAAAAAGAGAGATTTAAGAAGAACTCTTACTTATGCAAGCTCAATATTAAGATAATAATTCTTAAAGGTTCAAGTATGTAGCATAAATTATGAGTCATTATATTATTTATTTTTGGTATTGTTTTTACATTATGAAAATTATTATGAATAATTAATATGTCTCTTTTTATTTTTATTCTTTGATACAGATTAATATAGATTATAAATTTCAATCAAGCCTCTTTAATTTTCATATCATCTGAAAATGTATTTTGTAAATTCTACCTTAACAGGTTCTGTTTTCCAGATTCGGTGGAAGGAATTCGCATGAGAGCCAGACGCATACCTCGGAGTTTATCGGTCCTGCACTCTGAAGTTGAAGCTGTTCTCTGGGCAATGGAGTCTCTGATCACACAGGACGTCACAGAAGTAGAGCTCCTGACGGACTGTGAGACAGTCCTGAAGATTTTTAAGACCCCAGAGGAGTGGCCCGCTTTCTTACCTTATCAAGAAGAGTTTGCACGTTTGTTTTCCCTCTTTTCTATTTTTTCTATCTCAGTAATTCCCCGCGGACTGAACTATAAAGCTGATGCCCTGGCCCAAAGTGTTCGGGAATCAGCTTCTGCACTCTGTTGCAATTGACTTTTGTGCCTCCTCTCTTGATATATTGAAAGTCCGTTGACAAAAAAAAAATTCTACCATAACAAAATTCAAAAAAGAAGAATTTCATTACCGAGATTAAAGAAAACAGAATACTAAGGAAACTTTTCATTCATTTGGAATATTAATGAATATGAAAGTTTCCAAAAAAGTGTAGAAAATACAGTAATAAGGCAAGAAGAATCTATCATATTATCATTGCGACTAATCGTTCATTCTAAATTATTTTTGATCTATTATTCACGATTTTTTTAAGAACTAGAAAGTTGACAAAAATAAAAACAAAAGAAATGGTAGATATAATATATGTATAAATATGACAACGATACGTTTAAGGCAATTGTAGACAAATTGTAATGCTATATAATAAAGTGGCTTAAGTCTATTGTATTCATATTTTTTTTCCTTTCATTTCTTTTTTTTCCTACTCCAATGGCAAATCTGATGAGGTTTAATATGTACAAAGAAATTCTTTTGCTCAACACTATTTTAGTTTATAGTTCTATGATTGAAAATGATCTACTAAAGTATTCAGATCAAATAGGTAAGGTTATCATTACTAACAATTCAGAGAAGATTTTAAAGAATACAAATGATGTAGAGATATAAAAAATCAAAAATAAATACAAAATATAGGAAAGAAAACAATATTGAGGGCAAGTTTGAATATTTGACTTTGTAATTTCAAATGCTCTTGATAAAAAAAAATTTTGTTATCCAAAAGATTGTGGGATGACAATGGTATTTTGCCATTAAGTCGAGTTGTTTCATCATCATCTACTGCTGATAATATTAGAAATTCATGCAAGTCAGAAGATAGTATACCTATTTATGTGGATATGTCACTATTATGTGTAGGATGAAAAAAAGTTAAAGCATAAAGAAAAGGAGAGATTAAAGAAGAAATGTTAGACATGCAAGCTCAATATTAAGAGAATTATTGTAAGAGGTTCAAGTATGTAACATAAATCTTGAAATAATTATATTATTTGATTTTGGTTTTGTTTTTGATTCATGTGGAATATAAAGGAATGTGAAATTTTCTCAAAAAATGCAGAGAATTACAACAATTAGGCAATAGAATTCTATCTTATTATAATTGTGATTCATCATCCACTCTAAGTCATTTTTGATACCTCATTCGCAATGTTTTTTTTAAGAAATGAAAAGTTGACAAAAAAAATTTAAAAAAATGTTGAAAAGAATATATGTGTAATTATGATAACGATATGTTTAAAGCAACTGTATGCAAAGTACAATGCTATATAATAAAGTGGTTCAAGCTTATGCATTCATATTTTTTTTCTTTCGTATTTTTATTTTTCTTACTCCAATGGCACATGTAAGGAGGTTAATAGGCACAAAAAATTTTGTTTGTTCAACGTTATTTTGGTTTATAATTCTGTGATTAAAGATGATCCATTAATGTATCCAGATTAATTAGGTAAGTTTATCATAGCTAGCAATTCAGGAAAAACAAAATTGAGGGCAAGGCTAAAGATTTACTTTGAGAGTTGGAAACACTATTTATATTTTGAGTTATCAAAAAAATTGTGGGATGACAATGGTATTTCGCCAATTAGTCGAGTTGTTACATCATCATCAATATTAGAGATTTATTGAACTCAAAAGTTAGTATGCATATTTATGTGGACGTGTCATTGTTATGTGCTTGATAAGAAAAAGTTAAAGCATAAAGAAAAAGAGAAATTAAAGAAGAACTCTTATACATGCAAGCTCAATATGAAGAGAATTATTCTAAGAAGTTCAAATGTTTAGCATAAATTCTGAATAACTATGTTATTTGTTTTCGGCTTTTTCCTGTATTAGGAAAATTATTATGAGTAATTTGTATGTTTCTTTTTTATTTTATTTTTTGATAAAGATTATTGTAGATTATAAATTTTAATCAAGCCTCCTTAACTCTCATACCATCTTAACCAAATTCAAAGAAGATTTTTTAAGTTTAAAGTCCCTTTTTTGTGTATTTTCATTACATGTAATCCCAAATCTCTAAACTATAAATCTGATTTTCTCGCTCGTTCTATAAGAGAGCCAGATTGTGGCTTAGTGTTGTAATATACTCTCGCCTTCTTTAGTGTTGATATCTATATTAATTTCTTGGTTGACAAAAAAGACATAGTAATAAAGAAGCTTTTGATTCATTTGGAATATTAAGGAATGTGAAAGTTTCCAAAAAAGTGCAAAAAGTTATAGCAATTAGGCAAGAACAATCTATCATACTAACATTGCGACTCATCATACATTTTGAATCTTTTTTGATAAAAATGGAAAGTTGACAAAAATAAAAATAAAATAAATAGTGATGAGAATATATGTATAATTATGACAATGATACATTTAAGGCAACTATATACACAACGCAATGCAATATAATAAAGTGGTTTAAGCCTATTGCGTTTATATATTTTTCTATTTCATCATCTCTTTTGTTTAATATACACAATAAATTCTTTTCCTCAACGTTATTTTTGTTTATAGTTCTATGGTTGAAGATGATCCACTGAAATATCCAAATCAATTGGGTAAGATTATCATTGCTAACAATTTAGAGAATACTTCAAAGTATATAAATGATGGAGATATATAAAAAAAAAATTTCAAGCCAGTTCATATGATACCTAATAATATGGTATTAAAGAAATATTTCTAGGTTCAAAATAAAGATAAAATGTAGGGAAAAAACAATCAATAGCAAATATGAAGATTTTACTTTGTAATTTGAAAATACTCTTGATAAAAATACTAATATCCAGTGAGAAACCTCCACACCATTCTCCAGAACTATTCTGAATTACTCCCCCTGGAGCCGCCAACCCCTGGTTATCCCTTGAGGCTCCATCAGTATTAAGCTTGAACCAATCAATAGAGGGTCGAGACCAGGCAATCAACATGTCTCGTGGTACACTCAAAATTTTGTTCGACTCTTACCCTACCAAAACCGCATGGAACTCGCAAGCTTTATCTTTATCAAATTTTGTTCGATCTCTACAAATATTTGAGGATCCAAAAACATTACCACATCTCCACTACCAGCTCTACCAAGACACTACTCCAAAAGTTATTGACCACAATACACCTCCAGTCAAAACAATATCCTCCAAGTTAGTAAACATCCATTCGAACAAGGATTGAGCAAAAAAGGGACGCTGTTTGGGATGCGGCACAAGGTGTAGCAAAATACCCGCAACTCTAGGGTGGTCCCAAAGCACATGGAGTACAGTCTCCTCTCCATTCTTACACATGGGAAAGATATTGAGTGTAATCAATTGCCTATGGGTATAGTCAGTATTAGTCATTAGCGCCTGAAGCAAGCACAGTCACATGAAAACATGCAACCTTTCCGTGGTCCGAGCTTGACAAATTCTAGCAAAGAAGCTGCACTGTTAGGTCCATCTGAGGCTTCCTTCATGACAATCATATATGCCAAACTAACACAAAAAATCATATTAGAAGATTGTTTCCATGAAGTTCTCTCCGCAGCCCACTCACCTTATCGACCATGATCACTCCAAGTTGTAAACAAACTCGATGATGTACATGGCTCATAAACATGTCAAATTTCCAACCGAAACGTTGTTCCACATATCGCTCACAGACACACCTGAGAAGTTCATAGGGAGGGGACTACGAACACAATCTGTCAATGGAACCGAGTCAAGCCAAAAATCTGACCAAAACTTGCCTTTTTTGCCATTCCCAATTACCCATCATAGGTTAACATCTCGGAGGCCAATACAAACACTTTTCTAAGTTGTAGACCATGAACCTTTAGGCAATAACCAAGTACGATCCGCAGAATCACCAATCTTATATTTAGATCAAAAAAGCTGAGTCCATAAACTCTCCTTGTCATGCAATAACCACCATCCAACTTTGGCAATAAGGGTTCTATTCATACTACTTGCAATACATAGACCTAAACCACCTCCACTCTTAGGTTTACAAATTGATTTCCAATTCACCAAATGTTGCTTCTTCTTCTCTGCACTGCTACCCCAAATAAAGGACCAGGAAATTCAATCCAAAGTCTTAACCGTCAACTGAGGTAAGATTGACGTACTCATTGTATGGACCAGTATAGAAGAAAGCACTGACTTTCTCAAGGTAATCCTTCCAGCAAGACTTCGAAACTTTTCTTTCCATCCTGCCAAACGAGAAAAGATTTTCTCAACAACCCCTCTGAAGGTGTCTTTAGTAAAACGGTTGTGTAAAATTGGTAAGTAAGGATATATCCCAAGATCCTTCGTGTTTAATCCCACTCTCCTCATTTATTTATATAACCAGCTCGCCATCAACATTGTCAGAGAAATAAATCACATACTTCTCAAGGCTCACTTTCAGATTGGAAGCTACACAAAAACATTGTAGAACCCCACGGATAATTCTAATCTGAGTAACGAAAGCCTCAACAGAGAGTATTAAGTTATCGACAAAACAAAGGTAAGAAAGGTTCAGACCTCCACGACTTAAGGAAATCAGTCTCCAATCCTTTCATGCCACCGAACTACCAATTAGATGACAAAGCTGTTCCAAGCAGATAATAAATAAATAAGGTGATAAAATATCACCTTGGCGTAGTCCCGAGAGGGTCTAAAAGCTTCCGTTTTTTCCCCATTCCACAGAAGATTGATTGACAAACCATACACAGATTGCATAATCCAAGTCACCCACAACTCTGATAAACTCGTTGCCCGGATCGTGTCCTCCAAAAACTCCCAACATATGCAAACATAGGCTTTTTTCGAGGTCGAGTTTCAATAACTTCCAACCACACTTTTGTGTTTTCCTCCAAATAGAATGGACAACTTCTTGCAAAACCAAAACATTGTATTCAGTCTCCCCGGAATAAAACTCACTTAGGCGGGCCCTACCAGCTTTGGTATAATTGTCTTAAGACGCATCACCATAACTTTTGTTATAATCTTGAACAAGATATTGCAAAGGCTGATTGGTCGAAATTGTGTCATACGCTCCGGTTTACTAGTCTTAGGTATAAGAATGACCAACGCATCATTCATACCACTCGGTATGAAACCTGTGCGACATAAATCTAACGCAAAAGAGATAATCGAGTTACCAACAATATCCCATAAACTTTGATAAAAAACAGGTTGGTACCTGTCCAGACCTGGGGCCTTGTATTCACCCATACTACGCATACAACATTTGATATCAGATTTCATAAACAGTGCATCAACCCGAGCTATTTCTTCCTCCGTCAAAGTCGTGAACCCCTTGGAAGGTAAACTAGCAACAGCCACATCAACATCATCCATAGAATAAAGCTTACGGTAATACTCTAGAGCCATTGTTCTAGTACCAAAGGTTCCGAGACCCAATGACCATCACCATCTCGTAGCATATCAACCCGACTCCTTCTTTGTCTTATAACCATAGACGTGTGAATTTTTTTTTTAATTCTATCAACCATTTCAATTCATTTTTCTCTAGACTTTTGGTACCACAAAACTCTTCTTGTGCTAAAACTTCATCTAAAGACTGAGCCAAGCTAGCTTCGCGACCAATCAACTCTCCGATGGCGACACTGCAATCATGTCTTGGAGATTTTTAAGTTTCTCCATTAAAAGCTCCTTTTTCTTATGGATATCTCTCAAGACCTCCTTATTCCATTTGTGCAATTGTACTTGTAATCTCTTAAATGCCATATGTGTCAATATATTAAGGTCCCAAAAATGAAGAAGAAGCTCCTTAAAACCCGGGTGAATCAGCCAAACTGCCTCAAAATGGAAAGACCTTCTCTGAGGGTTCGACTAACTCCAGGGCAGAGCTGTAGAAAAAATGGGGAGTGTTCAGAAGAGAGAATAGGAAGAAATGTCACAACAGCATCTTACCATTTCATCCAAGCATGACAATTACAAAGGACACAATCTCAATGTTTCACAACGAACACATTTTCAGATTGCCCTCATCGCCATGTAAAGATGATATTCCGAAAGCCCAAATTAATGAGCTACATCTTATTTATCCAAGCTCCAAACTCAACGGAATCAGCATAGAGTTCGCCATTCCCTCATGTGCACTCATCAAGCCGAATTATTGTATTAAAATCTTCTCCCATAATAAGAGGTTCCTCAACCCCATCCATAATCATCCCAAAAAGTTCCATAAACTCCTACGATGAGCTACAAATGGAGGCGCATAGACACTCACCAAGTGTGTCATTTCTTGATGTTTTGTAATCATCACATAGATATACTGTTTTGAGGACTCAACTATGACAACATCTCCAATTTTGGTACGCCAAAGAATCTATAAACCTCCTCGTTGTCCTTGCACATTCACTCGAAAAGAATTATCAAAACCTAACCCATGACAAATGCTCCAAAAATTCTCACCTCCCGCATGAGTCTCAAAAAGCGATAAAACATCCACCTTATTCCTTTTCAGCATATAACAAATAGCTCTCCGGAAACTGGGTATATTAGCCCCCCCCACCAATTCCAAAAAATGCAGTTCATCATCATACAACACATGGTTAAGAAGGGAACTACCAGGGCAAAATATCAAGCCCCCATCGAGCCATCTGACGAAGCCAAATTCTTATTTATGACTATTGGTTCCACCATAGGACTCTCCGTATGAGTAAGAACAAGATTGTCTATTTGGGTACACTCACGGACTTGGGACATTACAAGGTCAGATGAAATTGGAACATTACTAGACTTATCACCGCCACCAAATCTATTAATGTCCACGGTCGCCATCCTCATCCTCTTCCCTTCACTGGAGAACTCTAATTCTCCTTCTGTTGGGCCAATAATAAGACATTTGGCCAATTTAATACCATTCTGTTTACCTCGTCCATGAGGCCTGCCTACTTTTTCCCATCCCCAAAATTCCTCATAGTCTCTAGAGCAGTTGAAGCAGAACGATCAGAGCCATAATTTGAGAAAACCACTGGATTACTACTCCCTTGCCCCACTAGTTCCACGCCTGATAAGACCTTCTCAACTTGCGTACCTTCAGTAATGTTCTCTTTTGCCTGACGAGTAGTAGCATTAACCCTCACTTTCACTTCTGAACTTTGGCCCATCTCTACCACCTTATTAACATGACTAGACTTTTGCTTCTCCACCATAAAAACCTACAATTGATTATTAGCCTAAACGTTCTTCTTATCCTATGCCAATCCTCCCACACCACAATTTGTCTCACCCTTGGAAACATCATCTTGTAAGTGTCCAAAGCTATTCGTTAAACTTACGATACCGTTAGAATTTGGTGAGATTTCCTTTAAAACTCGGCCTTTAGCACCATTCACAGAGTTACCCTCACCATTAGAAAGCTTATTATGGACACTCGGTTTACACCTCGACTTCTTCACCAATGTGAAACCATCGTCATCAAGAGGAGAGCCAATATATGAAGTCATAACCAACTCAGCCAATGCATTAATAGTTACTACTTCTGCGCCAACATCTCCCTGTGAATGATCCACACAAGGACAATTTTGAAAAGAATGTCTGTAAATACCACACGGGGGACAAATATTAGATAATTCCTCATATGCAACCAAGTATGTGTCATCCTTTAACAAGATTGTCGCTTTCAAAGGTTTTGATAGATCAACTTTGACACAAATTCTTGGAAAATATGCCATGTCCATCCGCAACATGGTAGATATCACCATGACCATATTACCAAGACCATTCCCAATACTCATGAGGATTGAATTGTTATACAGATAAATTGGGAGCTTCTCAATTCTCACCCACAATGGAGTGGCGATGATATTATGGCGGGTGGGTTCGAAATGAGGGCTCCAGGCTTAGACTAGAAGATAGCTCCCAAACATCCGCCAAGGTCCCTCCGACAAAGCATCCAAATACTTGGACTCAACTCCAAAACTCACCATAAGAAGTTATGCGGGAGATCAATAACATGTAGAGACCTTACTGGATTCCAAGGCTCTCTCAATTTCTTGTACATCGCAGCAATGTTCACAGGCTGACCTAAAACCTTAACAATAAGGCAATTGTCCTATAAACTATTCATCACATCAATCACATCCTTCTCAACAACAATCCGTGGCTCACTCTCCTTCCTGTTAGGAAACATAGCTTCCACACGAGAGAGAGAGAGAACAAATTCATCATTAATATGGCGCTCAGGAGTAGAGATTCCATCTACCAATGATCCTGCTACTCTAGCCGACCATGTCACCGGACGATCAGGCGGATCCCCCGCTGGGCAGTCATGATCACTGCTTTCAAACATGACGGCATCCCGTGTTGGCTCGTTAACTCTAATCGCCTCAAACAAGTCGCTTTTTCTTCTATATTACACATACATTAAACAAAATATTCTCTTGTATTGTATGTGAGGAGGTTTAATAAACACAAAGAAATTATTTTGCTTAACCTTATTTTGGTTTATAGTTTTATGATTAAAGATGATTTACCGAAGTATCCAGATTAATTGGACAAGGTTTTGATTGCTAACAATTCAGAGAATATTTTAAAGAATAAAAATGATTTTAAAAAACAAAGATAAAATTTAGAACATGCAAATCTCAAACACTTGTATTGGAACTGGGGACGATTTTATCGCTATGTTTTCTGGAAATAGCAATTATGATATCTATAATGTCACATGGGATAAGTGATGGAAGCTTGGGAAAAGACAAAGATGAAAGAACAATGGTGATGGCTTAACGGTTAGGGATATGATTTTTACGGGAACAAGTGATTGTATTCGGATTAAGATTTGGGAAACTTCAGCTTTAGAGATCGTATTTTCCTACATAATTTATGAGAATGTATAGAGGATTGATGTTGAAAACCCTATCAACATTGATCAGAAGTATTCCTTTAACATGCCCCACAAGAAAATGGTAACTTACAATGCAAAGAACAAACTTGTCTCATTTTTCAGAACTCAATTGAATTTACTTAACATGTCAGATTATGAATTTTGTAGGTAGATTTTCATATTTAGATCGAAACCGTAATGTTGAAGAATATTTGGGGAACTTCAAAGAATAAATTGGCTATGAAAATTCACTGTGGCAAGTGCTTCCCTTGTAAGAATGTGATAGGCTTGCAATACCACTTAGCACAATCATAAGGAAGAAGCGCTCAGTCAGAAAATGTGGCTAAAGGAAACACTTGGGAAGATTCAAAGGCTTGAGTCACTTAAAGACTTAGGCTGAAGGAGATGGTCTACTTATACTAAATTGTCATTCCATTAGTATGTTGTTGTCGTTTAATTAAGTCTGGAGTATGTAAGGAAACCCTAAGTTATGGAAATGAATCATTCAGATAATTAATTACAATCTCCTCTCTTATACTCTGCCTCTCGTCATCTTCTTCTTCTCTTCTTCTTCTCTTCTCTTCTACTTCTTCCTCCTCCTTTCTTCATTAAACTTTTCTATTACAAATTTAGTTTATTATTTGGTATCAGAGCACAAATGATGGTACCTAATGTTGAAGAAATCTCAGCTCAATTGGTGGAAACGAGATCTAAAATTGGACAACTGAAGCAGACACATCCGCTCTTAATGAAACTACAAATGATTTTAAAGAGACTTTAGCTCTTTTGATGAGGAACTTTACCAAATGGAAGGTAAAGGCGTGGAACCGCCAAAACAACTAGACAAGTCTCACGGCTCAATGGCAAGACTGGGGTTTTGGAACTTGGGGAAGGCTCTGATGTTTGTCTCTCCACTCAGCACGCCACCATCAAAGCAGCCAGAGGGAGATGGATTGCTTCCACTTCTACCGCTGATACATCCATCGGGTATGTTGGCTTCTTCTTCCATTCTGGTCGGAGATGGGAATCGAGCTAATGAGCCTCAGGGTCCAAAAACTATGGGGATTAAGAAGCTAGATTTGCTCTTATTTGAGAGTCAGAGCGCTGATGATTGGATTTTCAGAGTGGAAAGGTACTTTAAGTCAAATTGAGTAATGGAAAAAGATAAACAGATGTAGCCATCTCTTGTATGACTGATGAAGCTATTCCCTGGTTAAAATTGACTCAAGATAGGGAAACAATGTTGAATTGGGCTCGTTTAAGGAACAATTTTTGATGAGATTCAAGGAAAATTATGGCGGAATAGCCTTTGAACAACTGTATAGATTGAGACAAACTAGTTCTGTCTCTGAATATAGAAAGAATTTTAAGGCTCTTGTTTCTAATTTGCCAGAAGTACTGATGTTTGTTCTAGAGGTATTTTTTTTTTGGTGGGTTACAGAAAGAAATCAAAGATCATTTGGTAAGGTGTTATCCTGTTGGGTTGAATCACATGATCAGTTGGCTAAAGTGATTGAGCAACAATGATTGGAAAACATAGCTATGAGTTCTCGTAGCAGCTATAAAGCTTCACCAACAGCTAACTCATCCCAGACTAAATCCCACGCTATGGTCCCTTATCGCAGACCTGGAGCAAAAAATAGGAGAGATATTGTGGAGCGGATCAAGAGTGGGTTCAATCCGTGTAGACATTGTGGTGAACAATTTTTTCCAGGTCACAGATGTAGATTAAACCAATGTTGAGGGAAATGAAGCAGCAAATGCTGAGCTGGGTAAGACATAGATACAACCGATAGAGAGTGAAAAACCTCAGTTGGAAAGATGTGCGTTTGATGTCACTATTCAGACTTTCAGCTGAAAAATCAATGAGCCTTATGGGAATAGTGGAATGAATTGAAGTGGTGATCCTCATTGACTCGGGCGCCACCACTAACTTCATTTCTAAGGAGCTGGCACAATACCTGAATTTAAAAATAACCGATACCAAAACGTTTAATGTAGCAGTGGGAGATGGCAAAATAATATAGAGTAGAGGGAAGTGTGCTGGTATTACGGTGAAACTGCATGGGGTTGACATAACTGAGGATTTTCTATTATTCGGTTTAGGCACCATGGAATTGTGTTGGGTTATTCGTGGTTAGCAAAGTTTGGAGAGAGAAAAGTGAATTGGGGAAGACATAGATTGAGATTTAAGGAAAAAGGAAAGTGGAAACTGATTGAAAGAAGTCCTAGTTTGATAAAAAAACAAGTCTCAATGTAATCGATTAGTAAGGGAAAAGATAAGGAGGATGAGTTATTTCTGCTGGAACTTTCATAATTGTTTAAAGGTAAAATAACGAAGGTTGAGACAGTACAAAAAGAACCCATGTGACAGCTACTGCAGCGATACAAATGTGTTTTTGAGTTGCCATTAGGTTTGCCTCCTGTACGCAACAGAGAGCATGAGATTACCATCAAGCAAGGTTCTGGTCCCATAAATAACTGCCCTTACATGTACTCTTTCTCGCAGAAAAAGGAGATAGAGAGATTGGTGAATGAGATGCTGCAGGCTGGGATAATCAAACCGAATATTAGTTCTTATTCAGTTTGGTACTCTTGGTGAAAAAGAAAGATGGAGGGTGGCGTTTCTGTATGGACTATAGGTCTCTCAACAAGAAGATAGTTCCAGATAGGTACCCAATCCCAATCATATAGGAATCGCAAGATGAGTTTTGTGAAGCTGCAATATTCTCGAAGATTGATCTTAAATCCGGGTACCATCAGATTAGACTTAAAGAATCAAATATTCACAAGACGACTTTTAGGACTCACGAGGGGTATTATCAGTTCATGGTAATGCTCTCACCAATGCCCCAACAACTTTTCAGAGTGTCATGAATTACATATTTTGATCCTTTTTGCGAAAATTTGTGTTGGTATTTTTTTTGGTGTATAGTCCAGATGTGAAGTCACATGAAAAGCATTTGAAAGAGGTGTTGGAGGTACTGAAACAAAACTCTTTCTATGCAAACGAGAAAAATGTGATTTGCTCTCACTAAGATTTTGTACTTGGGTCATAAGATCTCAATAAAAGGAGTGGCTACAGATGGCAATAAGGTGACAACCATGAAACAGTGGCCTATACCTAAGAACACAATTGAAGTGAGGGGACTCTTGGGATTGATAGGTTATTATAGGCGATTCATGCGTGGTTATGGTAAGATAGCACAACTTTTAACTTAGCTGTTGAGAAAGAATGAGTTCGTTTGGAGTGCAGTAGCAGAAACAACACTTAACTCTCTTAAAGAAGCGGTCGCCAATCTTCTCACACTTAAGCTACTTGACTTTAACAAGCCATTTGTAATTGAGACAAATGCCTCAGGGAAAGGCATTGGTTCTGTTTTATCACAAGAGGGGAGACCAATTGCCTTCATTAGCCAATGTTTCCTGGAGAAGGGACGGTCAAAATCAGTGTATGAGCTAGAACTGTTAGCGATTGTTTTTGCTGTTTCCAAATGAAAACATTATGTCATTGGACGCGGCTTTGTGATCAGAATAGATCAAAAGAGTCTAAAACACTTCATTGACCAGAAAAATGCTGCAAGAGACCAGCAAAGATGGGCTTCCAAATTGCTGGGATTGACTTATACAATTGAATACAGACCTAGAGTGGATAATATGGCTGCAGATGCACTATCTAGGCAAGCAATGGAGCAGTTTACACAGCTGCAAATTAAAGCTCCACTGTCAGTAAAGGTGGAGGAACTCAGCCAGTAGCAACAGCTTGACACAGAGTGTAAGAAACTCATCTCACAATTACAAGATGGGACTCTCAAGGACTCAAATTACCGCCTTAGATGTGAGCAAGTGTTAAATGCAGGAAGGTTAGTCATTCCTCAGGGTTCTCCCTTCAGTACAAGGCTTTTGCATCAGTTCCATGATAGTATGATTGGTGGTCATGGAGGTTTACTTAAAGTGTTCTGGCCATAAATGAAAAGGGATATCGAGCAGTATATTAAGGAGTGTTGAATTTGCCAAACAAGTAAATATTCCACTCTCTATCTCCAGCTGGTCTTCTACGCCCATTGCATGTTCCCTTACAGATTTGGACATATATAAATATGGATTTCGTGGAAGGACTTCCAAAATCGAAGGGGTTTGATTTAATATTGGTGGTGGTTGACAGATTGAGTAAGTATGGACACTTCATTACTCTTATGCACCTATTCACAACAACCACAGTAGCAACAATTTTCATTAAAGAAGTGGTTAGGCTTCATGGATTTCCAGAAACCATAGTTTCATACAGAGACAAAATTTTCCTTAGAAAATTCTTGACTGAGTTGTTTCAGGTGAATGATACAGAATTGAGGAAGAGTAGTGCCTATCATCCTCAGACTGATGGATAAACTGAGGTCCTCAATAGGTGTCTGGAGTCGTACCTATGATGTTTTGTCAATGGGAAACCGACCAGATGGGCCAAACTGCTGCCATGGACAGAATACTCTTACAACACTTCATACCAATCTGCCATCAAAACGTCTCCTTTTCATCCATATTATGGTAGAAAGCCTCCTAAATTGCTAAGGTATGGTGATATTCCAACCTCTAATGCTCAAGTTGATCTGATACCAATTTGTTGATCTGTATGTTCGATTTCTTGTGTAAAACCTCGACTAGATACTACTTGAGAGCAAGAAATGTAAATGACACAGAGAGATTGAACGAGTTTGGATTCCGATAACGAAATCCTATGTCTCGCCGGAGATTTAACTCCAGAAATCCACTATCACCAAGCTTAGATGTTCTTGATTCAATTACACTTAGAATCTCCTCTCTCTCTCTCTCTCTATCTTTCTGTTACAACTCTCACACCCAGAATCAGTTTGAAAACTATAACAGATAACCTCATATAGATGAGATTAAGATCGAAAAATATAATGGAAGAAGAAGAATAAATTGACCGACTTCTTCTGACCCGGTTTTATCTCAGTCTGTCCTCACTATGACTGAGATAAAACTCACCCGTGTGATGTGGGTTGAACCATGAACCTAATCCAACGACCCATTCTGTTTAATGGACTTAAGCTGTTGACTTGTTCATTTTCTTCTTTGATTTCGAACCCTCTGGTGCACAGAGAGTGTTCTATGAACTGAGTTAACTCTTCCTTGGATCATGACTATTACTTCAGATATGGTGCTAAAGGAAAAATCAGAATTGGTTAGGGAATTGAGGGATAATATGTTTGTTGCACAAAAGAGAATGGAGGTGTGTGAAAATAAGAAAAGACGTGATGTTGATTTTGAAGTAGGAGAATCAGTCTATAACAAGTTCAGACCTTACAGGCAGATGTCGGCAATTAGGAGGTTCAATGAGAAAATGTCTCCAAGGTATTTTGGGCCTTATTTGGTGCTGGAAAAAGTTGGAAGAGTGGCATATAAATTGCAACTATAATAGGATTGTGTTATTCACCCGGTTTTTCATATATCTCAACTCATGAAGGTAGTCTCATCGGATCAGTTAGCTCAAAACATTCTACCAGCTCTCAGCCCGTCTTTAGTCTAGGAAGCTCTGCTTGAGTCTGTTTTGGCCATCCGCAGAGGTGACAACGCAACAGTTTTGGAAGTTCTTATTCATTAGAAGGATCTACCACCTTGTGAAGACTCATGGGAAGCCACTGATGAGCTGAAGGCTCGTTTTCCATCATTCCACCTTGAGGACATGTAAGTCTGTTATAGAGGATATTAATAGGCTTGCAATACTACTTAGAACAATCACAAGGAAAAAGCGCTCCGTCAGAAAATATGGCTGAAAAAAACACTTGGAATGATTCAGAAGTTTGAGTCACTTAAAACTTACACCGAAGGGGAGAGTCTACTTATAATAAAGTGTCGTTTCATAAGTATGTTATTGTCGTTTAGTTAAGTCTGAAATATGTAAGGAAACCCTAAGTTATGAAATGAATCATTCAAATAATTACAATCTCCTCTCTCACACTCTGCCTCTAATCATCTTCTTTTTCTTTTCTTCTCTTCTTCCTCCTCTTTTCTTCATCAAACTATTCTATTACAGCTTGGGTTTATTAAAATGTTCACTTAGTAGAGATTTTTTGTTTTTGTCAAACCTTAATCTTACTATAGTTGGATCGACAAGATCCGATCCATAGGCAAAGCCCAAATTCTAAAATTCCTTACTTCTTTTTCCTTGCATCTGAGAAGACTCGAACCCGGGTACCTGAGGATTTGTAAAGTGGCCACTACCACTGGGCCACCTGTCCTCGACAACCACTTAGTAGAGATTAATTGTTGCAAATCCTTCCTCCGCATTGTTTGAATTAATTGTTTCAGACTACTAAAACGCCGAGCCAGTAAAAGCTGCAAAAACTAGATTACGACGAGTTTATTAGCTATTAGAGTAGCCTGAGATTGCAGAACTGCGTTTCACATATTCTACATTTTCATTTTTAAAATCTTACACTTCCTCGTAACTCTTATTAATTTTAAACAAGACTTCATAAATTAACCATAAGCTAAAAGGAAGTAGTGTTACAAAAGAGAGAGAATAAATTCCACAAACATTGAGTGCCATAGCCGAGCTTCAACCTCTTCACTCTGTGATCTGAGGAGCTACTTAGGTACTAGATTGAAGGAGCTTCAAGACAGATGTTCGATCGGGCATGCTTGGTATTGCACCCTTTACTTGGACACACAGAGAGGCAGCTGCAGCTATAGGAACCGGCAAAGAAGAAAATAAATCCGAAAGTGAGACAAAACTAATACGAATAGTCGGTTAGAAAACTAGGTTTCTTGGATCTTGTAACTAATCTTACCAGCAAATCTTAAACATTCCTCATGGGACTTTCCCTCTACCATAGCCACTGCAAATGCTGCTGTGAAAGTATCTCCTGCTCCAGTAGTATCGACCACTTGTGCAACCGGTATAATTGACTGCTCGATTGGTTTTTGCCCTTCTATGAATAGTGCAGATCCTTTAGACCCGAGTTTTACTAGGACTTGCTTCACTCCCTGAAAAAAGCATAGCCAAAACCTTACAACCCCAAAAACCACTAAACCACCAATCTCAAAGTGTCCAACCGTTGCAAGGAATATCCAAAATTTGGAGAGTGTGGGTAATGTGTGCGAAAAAAAGAGTTACCAGCTTATGGCACTTTGCAACAGCTTGGCTAATTTGATCAAATGTTTCAGTTGGCATTCCAGTCAAACGACTGAGCTCACTCTCATTAGGGCTCAAGATGTCAATGGCATCCAACAACTCACTCGGGATTGGCGTATCCATTCCTCCCACATCGAGGATGACTGGAACACTTGCTGTCTTTACAGCCTGCAAAAATCCACCAGTAACCTTAGTTTCTTAGAGAAACAACCCAACAGCAATCTCAAAATGATCAATCTATAATCAGTAAAACCTAAAGCTGCATTCATCCAACAGAAATTCCCAAGACCATAACAATTCTCACTAAAGTAAATTAGTTCACAAAACTGAATCGAATGAACTCAAAGTTGACCTTAGCAACTTGAATATTGATGGAATCTGGGATCTCTCGTTGTAACAGCACAATACCAGCCTTCTTCACTATCTCAAGATCATCATCAGTCATATTTACAGGCCAACCTTTCATATTTGCACCACCAACGATAATGATCGAATTCTGACCGTCCGATTGCAGCATCACCACCGCGTGTCCCGTCGGATCGTCCGTCACCGACTTCACGTAATCAAGGTGAACCCCACACCCATCGCCCAACGCATTTGCAATTAGCTTCCCGTGAGCGTCATCTCCCAAACGACCCACGAAGTAAGTCGGATAAAGCAACTTCGCTCCACACGCCGCCTGATTCGCGCCTTTGCCGCCGGCGAGTGTTTGCCCTGTCTTAGCCGAAATCGTTTCCCCTTCTTTGGGTAATCTCTCGATCTCCACATAGATATCGGCGTTAGCAGATCCCACAACTACCAGAGGCGGTGCATGAGCGTCAATGGCTGATTTAGCGTTCCGATTTGCTGATTGATCGACAGAGAGGGAGAGAACACGGAAGGATTTTCTGGAATTAGAGCGGGAAAATCGAGATGGGTTTGGATTCACAATGTTGATCGGAAGCTTGGGTAGATTGAATTGAATGTTTGGATGGTTATTGTTCGATTGAGGAAGTGAAATCCCTTTCATCATCATCGTCATCATATGCTATTTGGCCGGATTCAAAGTAGAGATTTTGCCTTCTATGAACCACTAAACTTGATTTGTTTCTCACTAAACTAAGTCAACGAATAATTAATACCAATATATAATACACATGGCTCATTCCGATTGTTGTTACATTTAGTTGCTATGATTTTAATGACAAAACATAAACCTCACTTGCTCTGCTCTAATACACAAATCAATGCAGCTTAATCACGATTAAGTTCAAAATTCGTTGATTTATAGAATATGATTGTTTTGCACAAGACTTGATGATCGTTAATCCGAATGCGTATTACTGATAATCAATCTTCAATCAGGAAACATGATCTACGTAAAAGCTCAGGTTTAAGTGACAAAAAAACAAAAACAAAGTTTAACCTTAAACCCTCAACTGATACGAAAGCCCATTAAAGCTCTAATGGAGAATAAAGCCCATCTAGATATGACTCATAATTGTTTTTTTTTCCGAGACACAGCTTGTCGGTCTCTTAGTTAAGTTCCAGCATATTAAAAACAACTAGATTCGATTCCTGCATATATAAGTGCGCGTGTTTTTAATGCCCTCTTAATTATTTATAAGTACCAGATTGTGTTCATTATGCAAATCCGCAAAAGTAAAAGATTGCGAATAATGGAGGATATTGGGGAATGGATACAAAATAAAAATAAAAAGTAATAACCCACTATTAATGTAAATCGATTTAATTATTTGGTAAACCGCTTTATTTTGATTAACTTTTTAAAAAATTATTAAAGTAAGGCAAGTGGCCTTTAGTCTACTGGAAAATAAAGCCCATCTAGATATGACTCATAATTATTTTTTTTCCGAGACACAGCTTGTCGGTCTCTTAGTTAAGTTCCAGCATATTAAAAACAACTAGATTCGATTCCTGCATATATATAAGTGCGCATGGTTTTAATGCCCTCTTAATTATTTATAAGTACCAGATTGTGTTCATTATGCAAATCCGCAAAAGTAAAAGATTGCGAATAATGGAGGGTATTGGGGAATGAATACAAAATAAAAAGTAATAACCCACTATTAATGTAAATCGATTTAATTATTTGGCAAACCGCTTTATTTTGATTAACTTTTTAAAAAATTATTAAAGTAAGGCAAGTGGCCTTTAGTCTAGTAGTAGGGGTAAATCCACTAAATGGCAGGCGCACTTGCATATTTCGGGATCGAGTCCCACCGCCTGCACTATACAGGAACTTGATTACTGGGCCACCAGTTGTAACCCAATATTGTTGACAAAAAAAAAAAATTATTAAAGTAAGTAAAAGAAATCTGATGTAATTCGAGAATCCACCGTCAAAAGTAGGATGATGTAAGCAGTGGCATCATCAATTCAAGTCTTGTGAATCATGTGGCCGATCTCTCCAATAGAAAATATTACTCCTTTGAATGCACAAAAATTAAAAAACATTTTGCTTTTAATATTTTCAACAAAAGGTTTACTATTTTGTGTCATCATTTAATTAAGAAAAAAAAGAAATAATTTTTGAAAATTGAAAAAAATAGTTTGTTTTAACTTTTAGTCCACTTTTTATCTTGATTTTGTAAAACAACTTATATTTTGAAACATAAAAAACCAGCTAAAACAACTTATATTAGGAAACGGAGAAAGTAATAATTTGAATAGGTTCGGTTTATAGCTCTATATCTCTTAAACTGAACCTAAATAGTACTACTAGGGATAGTTTACTATTTCTAGTTTAACATTTAATTTAAAATTTCTTAATCAAAATCACAAATGTTTTTGGGATGTGCATGGTCGGTCAAATTGTTTGATATTTTCACTCAAATTTAATTACTAAAAAATGCATAATGGTGTAGTTTCGAGTAATATAATTATACTTAGATATTAGTTTGATGGACAAGCAAAATACAATTTCTTTTTGTAGTTTAGGTTCCTTCTTTATAAATCTACTCAACCTTATCAACTCAGACACGAAATATCTTGAAACTCTCTCAGTGAGTTTAATCTAAGAGCAACCAAAATGGCAGACGAAGTAATTTTTCTGGATTTCATGCCAAGCATGTTTGGAATGAGAGTGAGGATTGCTCTTGAGGAGAAAAATGTCAAATTCGATTACAGAGAACAAGATTGTTGATGCTAGAACTCAACACTCGTTATCAAATTGTGGAACTTCAAATCAAATACTTNATACTTTATTAGATAAAAACGGATTACAAACAAAGGCGAAAGTAATCTTTCAAGCTCTAGGACTTT